>WSTN01000131.1:0-13742 GCA_019623675.1 Serendipita sp. 398 | reverse complement strand
ATGGTCTGGTCTAAATGACAACCGACAGTCTTCATCCCGAGTACATCCACAAAAAGTCGAAGAAAAAGAAACTTCATTCGTCCACTGATACTTCAAACGCATCGCCATCTCCCAATATTCAAGCCGGCTCACATGAAGACGCGGCAGAAAAGTTGGACAATCTATCCTTGAGAGTAGAATCAAAGAAGGAGAAAAAGAGGAAACGGAAAGAGCTCGAGGAAAGTCAAGAAGGAGGTGCTGAGCGATCAGTCAAGAAGCAAAAGTCTGTGTTAAATGTTGGCGACCAAAACGACAATCAAGACAATGGAATGAGTAAAGAGGAACGGAAGAAGAAGAAAAAGGCGGAAAAGGAGGCCAGGCGCGCATCGAGAATAGCTCCTACAAACACACAGGAGGGGATTGAGGAATACTTGAAGAAAAACACTGTCACGATACATGGAGATGCGACGCCTATTCTATCTTTCTCCCAATTGGTCATCTCAGATAACTTAAAGCAGTGTCTGGCGAATTTCAAGGAGCCAACTCCGATACAAGCCTGCTCCTGGCCACCCTTACTTGCTGGTAAGGATGTCGTTGGAATTGCGGAGACGGGGAGGTATAGCGTGCTCTTTTTGTCAAAATCTGAGTTATTAATAGTCCTGCTAGCGGCAAAACCCTCGCCTTTGGTATTCCAGCTCTGGAGCTCACTAACGCTGAGCGACCTCCAAAAGGACAAAATATCAACGTTCTCGTCGTTTCCCCAACACGCGAGTTGGCATTACAAACCCACGAAACTTTACTTGCAGCTGGGGAACCACTCGGCATTACTAGCGTCTGTCTTTTTGGGGGAGTCGATAAAGAAGGACAAAAAAAGTTGCTTAAGGATAAGAGACTTCGTATCATAGTCGGGACACCGGGCAGATTACTTGACCTTGCCAATGAAGGCTTCTGCGACTTTAGTTTGTGAGTGCTCGAACTCGTCCTGAGTTCATTACTCGAACTTGATATTATTTTCATAGTGTGAAGTTTCTCGTCCTTGATGAAGCCGACCGAATGCTCGACAAGGGCTTCGAGAACGATATACGACGAATCATAGAGAGAACAGACGCAGCTTCAAGACAAACTGTCATGTTTAGCGCAACTTGGCCCGATAGCGTTCGTCGTTTAGCTGCGTCTTTTCAACGAGATCCCGTACGGATCACTGTGGGCCAGGATGATCTGACCGCCAATAGGCGCGTGGAACAAGGTCAGTATCCCAGTGCTGCACACATAATACCTTTATCGGCGCTCACTCTTAGAACCATTAGTGATCGATGTCTTTGATGATTCCCGCCAGAAGGAGTGAGACCAGTTTATGCATTTATGACATCAACCTGACAAACATTTGCTCAGTGGAAAACTACTCAAGGTCCTCAAGCAAGTTCAGAAGAAGAACATAACTCCCGGATCAGATGAATCACGAACTCTTGTTTTCGTGCTCTATAAAAACGAGGCGCCTCGGGTTGAACAACTTCTAAAAGGCGAGGGCTATTCAGTCTCAGTCCTGCATGGAAACGTCTCTCAAGACGCACGGCTGAAGGCGCTGAACGACTTCAAAACGGGTGCCACGGGATGCTTGATTGCGACAGACGTAGCAGCTCGAGGTCTAGACATTCCAAATGTTGGGACCGTAGTCAATTATACCTTCCCTCTTACCGTGGAAGATTATGTTCATCGAATTGGACGTACGGGTACGCATTAGAACCTACTCGAATTTCGCGTGCTTAGGAAGCTTTTAACAGGACGAGGCGGTCACGACGGCAAGAGTATTACCTTTTTCACTGGAGAGAAGCATGAGAAGGCCCTTGCCGGAGAGCTCATGAAGGTGGTTAGAGAAAGCGGATATGAGGCGTCTGCGCAAGGTCTTCGTAAATTCCCCATGACACTTAAGAAAAGGGAGCATGGGGCGTATGGGGCGTTCTTTAAAGAGGTTGATACGACTGTTAAAGGTACTAAGATAGTGTTCTAAATTCATTTTGATGTTTATGATGGTCATCCCTGACCTTAGCTTTGTTCCAATCCATTACGCCACTCAACCTGGACCCGATCATAGCCTTGCGATATAGCCCACCCTCCTGCCTAGGCGCCTCGTCTTTTTGAACCAGGCCACATCCTTTGTGGCACCTTGAAGCATCAGAAATGTCCATAGCTAGGCTAGGTGGCCTGTGGGGAGGCGGAGCAACGAAACGAAAGGGCAGCGTGTCCAATAATGATGGACCAGATGAAGCGGAGACATCAGTTCTGTGGGTTCTGGACTCAGTAAATGCGAAGGGAGAACGCTGACTCGTCGTGTTTAGTGATGAAGAGCAGGGGTCGATCATCATGTCATTGATTTCGCAGCTAAAGTAACCTCGCGTTCAAAGGACCCGTGTTGCCCTCTGTTGACAACGATACTTGTGTCAGAATTGGTATGGATCTCAACAAAGTCTCATTCCCGACGTTTGTGTTGGAGCCGAGAAGTATGCTAGAGCGAATTACAGACTTTATGAGTCATCCAGAGCTCGTATTTGGGTGCGCAAATGGCGTCTCCACTCATACGAATGCGCCTCTGATTGGTGTGTTGATAGCGCCGACCAGGAGGAAGAGGCAGAGGAGAGATTCCTTCGTGTCCTTACATATTATCTATCCGGATGGCATGCAAAGCCCAAAGGAGTAAAGAAACCGTACGCTGACGTAATACTCCCAATGAGATGTGCAGCTAACGTCTTGCTCAAGCTATAATCCTGTATTAGGCGAGGTAGGCAGTCCCTGTCACGCGGTTTACGAAGTAGTTTCAAACAGAGCCTCCTCCAGTTCTTTAGATGCCGTTATGATTATGGTGATGGAACTCGTGGATACTACATCGCCGAGCAAGGTCCGTCTTCCGACATATCTCAGGCCAAGACTGACCCAGCGGCAGTTTCTCATCACCCTCCTATCTCTGCATATTTCTACATATCACCCGCGAATCGCCTGTGCATTTCCGGAGAACTGAAGCCAAAATCAAGATTCTTGGGTAACTCGGTTTCTACAAATATGGAAGGCGAGAATAGGGTGTACTTATTAGGCAGACCGAATGATGGTGGTGAGTGTATCAAACTGGTTCGTTTCCTTATGTGACATAATTTATAGCTTATTCCCTGGGATTCCCGAATATGTACGCAAGGGGCATCTTATTTGGATCGATGATCCTCGAACTGGGTGATACATGTCTAGCAGTAAACGACAACACTGGGATGTCCTGCAGCCTGGAATTTAAAGTAAAAGTATGGTCCGCTATTCAAATGGCTAGGTGCGACCCACCCTGATCCTCTTGTAGGGATACTTTTCGGGCACATACAACGCAATTTCAGGACGAGTTAAGAAAGGGGACGTCGAGGTAGGAGAAATATCAGGCAAATGGAACACCCAGATGCATTATACGGACCTTCAGGTTCGAATTCGCCTTCCGTATTTGGGTATATTTTAACCCATTTTGTAGACTGGCGAACGGCGAGAGCTTTTTGATGCAACTCGGGCACCGATCATGCCGAAAACTTGCTTACCTGAAGACAAGCAAGAGAAGCACGAGTCCCGAAGGTAAATCTGTTCGTTTATGTGTTGAGGCCTCTGTGACGTTGATGATTCCATCAGATTGTGGTCACAACTTTCAACGGCGATCAAGAACAAGGACATGGAGGCCGCGACCACTGCCAAGAGTGCTGTCGAAAACGAACAGAGAGAACAAGCATACAAGAGAGATGAACTAGGCATAACTCATGAACCAAGGTTCTTCAAGATCCAGCCTGATGGACGTTGGGTCCCAAAAATCCAGTTCGTCCCTCCTTTGTTCGTGTACCTATAACCTAAATCTGCTTCCATAGAATCCCAGAAGACCCGGTAGAGGCCGAGAAATGTGTCCAACAATGGATTTGGGGACCTCATTTGGAGTTCTGATGGTCAGGTCTAGCTTGTGCGATGTACTTCTCGATACGACGTTCCAGGGAATCTATTTGTTTGGGCAGCTCTTGCACTAATGTCAGTTTCCATCCAAGATACTGTATATTATTGTACGAAGGTTAAAATATGAATAGCGAGACTCCATACTGAGGCATAAGGGCATGGGCATACCAGTCAACACGATGAGAATGTACAGATCCATGAAATCGAACCCAATACTCCGAAAAAGAAATAAACGCGGAAACATAAGCGGAAGACCAACTACGTCCACCAACCGTCTTCTTGAAGGGTGGGTGCTTGTGAGACTAAACTTTGTGCGGGTGAAGTAGCGCGCCTGTAGCTTGACGACGTGTGATGGGAATTATTTTGCAAACTTGATCGTGAGACCGATTGGTAACCGGCCGGGACTTTGCCACTCTTCTGAGGTGCATGCATAGAAGTATAGACTCCCTTGTAGGTTGCGGGAGGCGTGTTGGACCTAGATGAATGTACAGACGTCAGGTGACTTCGTCCATTGACCGTAGGCGCCGCTCGCGCGTATGCAGGAGCAGCAGGCTCCTTGGACTGGGCTTGTTGCCACTTTGCGGTTGCTTGCGCCTTTTGCAGGGCTTCGAGTTCGCTTCTCAGAGTCGTCACTTCCTCTTGCAGGGACATATTTTCTCGACGGAGCGCGTTCTGTTCTAATTTAGAGGAGGATAAAGTCTTTGGTAGGCCATTGCGTACCTCTTGTCTTTCCTGCGACTGCAACTGTGTCCGAATCTGTTCGAATTCACGGTCGCGGGTCTTCTGTGCGTCGTCAAGACGACGCAATGGTTCGAGTTCACGCTCTAGTTTATTCATCTTCACCTCGTACTCGTCGGTCTGTTGACGGGCATCTTCAAGGGACTGGACAGCTTTCGCTTCCGACCGAACCAGTACCTCCATCTTGGATTCGAGCTCAAGGACTCGATTCTTAGAGCTGGATAGCTCAGATTCCAACACCTTTGACTTTTCCCGGTGTCGGCGCAAGTCTCGCAATTCGTCGCTATCCTTTGATAGAAGCAGCTGCGTCAGAGAATCTAGCTTCTGGGACATAAGCCTGCTCTCCCTCCAGCTTTCTTGTTGTTGCTCCACATTGGCGTCGCGTTCCTGCTCGGCTCGGCGCAACGCATCCTGGGCGCATTCCTTGTCACGTTCTGCAAACGAGAGTCGAACTTCCAACGAATCCATCTATGACAACCTGTTAGACAATCAATTTTCTAACAGGCGTTCTCTCACCTTCGCCTGTCGCTCGTTGTTTGTTTTGTGCAAATCTCGTTGAGCATTTTCTAAGCGTATTACTTGCTCCTGCAGGGATTTCGCAACAGCCTCCGACGATTCTACTCGGTTCAATGCTTGCTGAAGCGCGCGGTCCAACTGTTCGACTTTTGCAGTGGATGCTGCTATCTCCAAGTCCTTCTCTGCAACGGTGCCTTTCGCAGCTTGGATCTCAGACCGAAGTCGATCTCTCTCTGCTTCGACCATCAAGAGTTTCTCCGCCAGTAAATCCTTTTCGCTGCGCACTTGTCCGTGACTGGACCGCGCCTTGGAGAGCTGGGATTGAAGTTCCAATTTATGGCTTTGCAATTCGATGATATCGGGGAGTGAGCGCAACCGGGGGAGTATATCCGTTTGAAGTGCATGAAGAGTTGTATTGCTTATGGCGAGATGATCTGGGATTGTGGAGAGTTGGTCGAGTACTTTAGTGGTATTGGAAGCAAGCTCCTGAAGCTGAGTAGCCGATGACTCTTGAAGATGCAAGACGTCATTAAGGCCACCATCCAACAAGTTTTGGGTCTGTTGAGTTGTTTCAACCAAAGTCGCATTGCTCGCCATCATACTCTCTCGTTGTCGAGTAAGGGCATCTTCTATCGTCCTAAACCGATCGCTAAGACTCTTGTCAATCACTTCTGAGGTAGTCGTTGTACTAGACAACCGATAGGCCGATTCAAGATTTTGAACGGCAAGGGTGATTGGTTGTAAATCAGCCAGCTGGAGGTGCCGTTCGTCGTGGCCATTGATAGATACATCGGTGAGGGCTGTTCTGAGTTTGTGCGGAAGTTCTTCAAGACCCTGTGACATCATTTCCCTCAAAGATAAGATATCGCTTTGATGGTTAGCGATGAGCCCTTCTTGCTTGGTGAGTTGCTGAATGACCTGTGTAGACGTGAAGGACAGAATATGGGGTTGGATTACTTCTGTAACTCGTTGAGCGATCATCTCCGGCCGGTTGTTCTTATCCCTGATTGCCAGTCTCGAATCGAGTCGTTCAACCACCAGATCAGCAACTTGTTCAGTGAGAACATGAGGATCGACAGGTGGGACGCGGCGGTTGATATCCGCCGCGAGCTGGGAAGCAATCTCCTGCGTATCCAATGACGGTGGACCCATGGAAGCGAGAACTGGAGCGAGTTTGGTCACGATTAAATCAGCGGTCTCTCCCTTATCCGACGCGAGATCAATGAAGTCTGCTAAGGTGGGCTTCACAGCTTGAGCTAGGCGGTTCGTAACAATGTCCACGTCGAATGGTGCAGATCGCAATTCTTCGAGGTGTGGTCGCAAAACTCTTAAGAGGCTCTCATGACTAGGAGCACGTATATGACCAGCAGCTTGACTCGGGGGTTGTTCGACCAAAGAGTGAACCGCTTCCAGCCTAGCCTCTAGGCTATGTGTCGCACTGCTGACGGCATTGATAACCCTCGATGCCTGTTCTTCCACTGTCCGTTGAACTTCTTTGCTAGGTCCTTGCTGAACGCTCGCATGAATGCGCTGAGCAAACTGCCCAAGCTGGAGCTGGATTGAGGCCTGAGATTCCTTATTGGACTCGTTAACGATAGAGCGCACCACCTCCGTGCTAAACTGCTCCGGACGATTGGGATCTTGGCGCTCAGATGCTTGTTCCCGCATCAGCCTAGCGATCCTCATCAGGGCCTCTTCTGCGCGATTCGATGTATTGCTATTCGTCTTCGCGAGATGAGACTCGACTAAGGTCCGCACATCCTTCCGCAGAGCTTCCATCTTTTCGTCTAGCACCATGTCAACTCGCGGTGAAAGTAGCTGATCTTGCAACGGAGTTGTTGCCTCAGGGTCAGGCGTGACAGACAAATTGGCTTGGGGTATTGGCAACGTGGCGGAACGAGGGAGCGGGGCAAGTTCCGGCATAATAATTGCGGGCTTCTCAACAATCGTTGGCACCTTGGCTTCCGGCTCAGCGGGCTTCACGGTCTGCCTGGCAATCATAGGCATATGAATATCATCTAATGAGGCCCTATGGTTCTGTTCGAAGAGATCTCTCGAATTGCGAGAGGAGCGACGACGACTAGATGCGCTTTCACCGTTGGCTAGGGAGAGGTTCTTGAACAACGAGGCAGGTACGGTGTTTGTGGACACCGGGTGAGACTTAAAATCGTCAAGGAGGGTCTGAGAGCGCTGTGGTGGTTGGGGTAGAGCCCTAGATGTGGCGGATGCGGATGCAGACGAGATGGGCCTTTCCGTGTTGTCCACTTCTTTTCGAGGGAGTTCAGTAAGCGGGGGTGGCTTGGGACTTCGGGTGATACCAGAAGAAAACTGCGTCTGCCTCGAGTTGAGCACCCGAGTGACCTCTGCCAATGGCTCTGGAGAGGAAGCGCGTATAATCTCTGGCAGCACAGGTGGAGCGAGACTGGTGATCGGGGATTTCTTTGGAGGCGGAAATACAAACGCAGTATTCTCGTCCACTCCCTTCGAATTGAGCTCTACATCGTCAGGATCATCATGGAACTTGAAGGAAGACAGAGCGGCCCACGTCTGACCATCTGCTCCTAGAGGAGCCGGTTGGACGTTTTGCGTCTCCGAGCTGGCCGCTTCGTTTTCGTTCGCTATATCAGTCATGAGGAGTTTTCCTTCTTGATCATCTTCTTCGGGCTCGATGTGTTGCTCTGGTTCCTCGGTCGTAGGTGGAGGATTCGACTCTTTCGGTTCTGAGGATACTTGATCAACAGTTGGTGTAATTACTGTCACCGTTGCTAGTTTTTCTGTCTTATAGAAAGTAAAGTCCCCAGAGCCAGGATTCGACTTGAATGCGCCAGTGAGTCCAGATGACTTGAATTCGATCGGAGGTAACTGAAGCTGGACGGGCTGATTGTCTGACGTAGGTCGGAACCCTGGGGCATCTACGTTGGGCTTGTACTCGTTGGCGACAGCCCTCGGTCTGAACTCAGGCGCATTGATACTAGGCTTAAATTCTGGTGCTGCAGCATTCAAGCGAGCATTTGACGGTGAAGGTTGAAGCCCAGTAGAGGGGGTTGGAGGAGTGAGAGGTCTTGTACTCGAGTACCAAGGCTTTCCAAACACAAAGGGTCTCGCATTCGGGTTGAGAGAATCACGATGGGGGATGTTAAATCCACTCGCGCCAGGGGATGCGACAGGAGGGGTGGTGTGGTTATTGCTAACAGTTGCAAGCTGACCAGATGACGTCCTAGAATGAATTGCTTGTATGGAATGCGGCACCGGATGTCCTGATCCCGAGCGTGAATGGATAGGGACTTGTCCGGAATTGCTCCTCGAGTGAACGGCCGAGGTTGGAATAGCAGGTAGAGGTCGACTTGACGTAGGTCTAGGGTGATATAGCTCGTCTTCACTTGGATTCGATACGATATCGTCCGAATCACCCTCATGTCCTCGGGATATGTGAGGAACAGAAAGAGATTCGCCTTGATGGGTAAAACTGGCAGAGCCACGAGAATTTGAACCTTTGATATGGGTTTTCTTGGCCTGTGCAAGTCGTCGGGCTCGCTTCGCTTCCCTAGCGCGTTCCTCATCCGAGGGGTTTGAGAACTCTCCAATGCTCTAGAGACGATAGGTGAGTCTATGAAGTTGAAGATAATTTAGACAGCATCATTACCTCGTTATCACTCGCATCCCATTCATGGACGCCCTCTGGGCTTCGAACCGCACCTTCACTCTCCCAAGCACGTAATGCGTCATCGCCCACTACATCCTTATCAGCTTCTTCTTCTATGATGCCACTATCACTTTTGCCTCCTCTGCCTAAACTGCGTAGGCTCAATGCGGCGCTGATCCTGCTTTGGTGTCTCGAATGGAGACGACTGTTTGGTTGCGAGGGTATCTCATCGACCTCTGGAATCGCATCGAGTTCCTCTTGAATGGCAGCTGCTAAGTCAGAAGCAGCGATATCCGATATACCGGCTTGAGAGCCGGCCTCTTCCAACTCTTCCTCAGTTTCCTCCGCTATATCCAAGCCAAATCCACGAATAAAGTCCGGCTTGTTGAGTGTCGAGCCAAGACGACCTGGTATACCTCTCGGGGCGTGAAGCGGTGATTCCTCTGGGGTGATAGATCGATCTTCGGGTAGTCTACCGGCACTTCTTGCAGGAGAAATGATCTGGTCTGATCCCAAAGTAGCATTCGGACCGAATGGATTGAAAGCACCTGCTGGGTTGTATGCCGCCATTGCGGTCGGATTGGCGAGGGACATGGCATGCCTATGACCGCCCGGCATTTGGCCAAATCGTGGTGGAAGGCCAAGTAGGTGATTCGGAGACGGAGATCCACTGTTCTGGCGAGGTCCAGGCGACACGGAAAGGTTGGAACCCGTCATATTGGGAGAGAGGACCTGACTCTGGTGTTGTTGAAGCTTGTTCAGTTTGAACATCAACAGGTTGGGATCCGCAGGAGAAGAGATCTGTAAGAGAAGTGCAAATAAAAGTTATCGTCAGATGGTTGACAACAAAACGAAAAAGCACGTGTGGAACACGAGCACCCACAGAAGCAGCTCTCCCGTGAACATTATGGTGTGTAAAGATCGGCGGTGGAATATTACTCTCGAGGCCCAATTTCTTTAGTTTTTCGTCCACAAGTTTGCGGGCAAGAACATCCCAAGCGCTCTGAATAACCGTTTAGTCTGAAGTGAGGTCGAAGTTCTTAGGGGACGTCACCTTTCCCGGTAAAAATACATCTACTGTCTTAGGAAAGTCTCCTTTCTGGCGCTCTTCAGGATAGATGGGGATAGTAGCCGTGTCGAGTGGCCGTGGGTCTTCCATCTCAGAAAGCTCCGACGAGGGTACTGGATACCTGGCAAAATCCGGGATAACGCCTCCCTCGTCTGGTCTCTCGTTAGGGACCTTGATTACAAGTTTTTTGTTCTTTAGAGATTTCTCCATAGCGGCCGCAGAGGTTGCTGGGTTGGTCATGGGAGCTGCGACGTGCTTATTGGCTGGGCCACCTAGAGTAGCCTTTGGAGGTCCTCCTAAACTGACACTACCCTGTCTGCGGTTACGGGTGAATGGCAAAGAAACCGAGCCTGTCCGTCCATGGCCCATACCGACACCGGCCGTTCCACCTTGGTGGGCCAACCCTTGCTGGCCATTCGCTAGATGTGGGGGAATCTGATGCTGTTGCATGATTAAGTTGTTAAACCCTGGAGTGAGCGGTGGTTGCGCAGCAATATTAGGTAGAACAGGGAGTATGTTGATAGGTCCGACAAGGCTTCCCCGTTGGTGGTGGCCGGGGATGAACGGAGTAGTCGGCTGGAAGAATTGAGGATGAACGGGAGTCTGCATACTCAGACTGAGCGGGTGGGGGAGGCCATGGGGGAGAGAGGGCCGGAACTGGGTCTGGAGAGCTGTTGGCAGCGCTGGCGAGAACAAAGGCTGACCACCAGCTTGCTGAGCGAAACTTGGAGGGACAGAAATACTGAGACTGCCTCGTTGGTGTGGCCTTTGCGAGGCCATTGTGGTAGTAGGACGTTTCGTTCCGTGACTGTCTCAAGTGCGGAGAGTCTCAGCTTTTCTGCGATTAGGAGAACGGAGAGCACCAGCAAACCGTCACTGAGGAGGTATTAAGAATAAACTTGATATGGTCCAGAGCCCAGGAGAAAGGTTTTGCGCCAAGCTGTGTGTACTGTGGTTGCGGTTGGGTTCGAAGCCTTGAAAAGTTGGTGGTCAGGGTTGACCGGCCTCGTGCCTGCAAATTTCTGCCTATAATATAGTCCTCGCCTATGCCAACGAACAGGCTCTAATGAGATACCATAGCAACTTGACGACTATGGGTAGAGAGTCGGGCCCTTATTTATCGGCAAAATAGGTAATTTTCGTTCATACGTATTGAGCCTGCTACATAAATGTATACATGATTATGGCAAAGACAACCAACAATCGAAGCACCTTAATAGGCATTATGGACATTGACCGGTTGAGTAAGAGTTGGATGCGCAGTTCGACCGTGAATGGATGCCCTCAAGTACTCAAACGTAGGTACAAATCTACCTTCCTGATGAGTAAAAGGGCCATAACCGCATCAGAAAATCATACCTCTGTATCGCAACGCATTCATAAATTCATCGAGAACGTCCTTTTCGTTGAGCCGAGAAGATGTAGTTCCCCCACCATAGTTCAGCGAGTACGTCGACGAGACAGAGTTCCAGTGGGTCTGGGCAATTGTGACCAGACTACTATGTGTTTCTCCAACGTCGCTGATGGAGGTGGTGTCGATGACATCGGGGACTTCCGTCGTAGTCGCTGACAAGCCCAGTGCAGAGGTCGTAGCGTACATATTCGTTGGGCCGTTCGGAGTTTTGGTCGAGGATGACCTTGCTATGTTCGACTTGACTCCCGATTCCTGCATCTCCATTTCGTCCCATGCATTCTGTCCGAATTTACCGTATTGTCTACCTCTTGGTTGGCTACCGGAGGACGCAGCCTTGAGTAGACTGTCGCGTGGACTGATTGGGTATTGTGCAGAAAGAGGGGATGGGTTGATCGTAGCTGCAAGGTTGTACGTCTGTAGGTATTTCAAGAGAGCAGGCATAGGCAATGTAGCCATATCGAACTGAGCGGTGAGACGCGTCAGAATGAATCCGCCTATGTCATGATAAATGCTCACAACTATCAAGGGACCTTCTTCACCTCTGGTTATCGGGCTGTTCGCAACAGGTTGGTATGCTCCATTCCCCACGTCCAACTTTCGCCGTTTATGGCTATTATTGCTTGCGGATGTACCGAGGATATCTTTGTCGTATCCACTCGTTGTCCCATATTTATCGTACCAGTCTCTTTCACGACCTGCCGCGCTTTGTCCATAGCTATCACGTTCGCGTTGCTCGCGGCCAGAGTAATTTCCATGAGGAGCGGAACCATTTCCGCCTGGGATACGCTTGACTCCGGATAATCCGTATGGACTATCGTCGGTTTTTCGCTTCTGTGACGCTCTAGGCGGCATTTCGAGGTTCCTCGGACAAGTCGAATGGCGTTGTAGAAGTACGAAAAGGCGGTTTTCGTGCTAATCTCTTACGGTTGATTGACGCTGTATTAGGTTGTCGAATCTGGCTAGATGGGTACTTCAGGGGGGTAGCAACACGCGTCTGTGGAATGATAGAAAGGTTACAACTGAGCTCGAAAAGTCTGCTACCGCGTTAGAGAACTGTATCACTAACCCGCTGTGCGTCTTGTGTTGCAACGGAAGGGTCCAAGGTATCTAGCGAACGAACCCGGAAAGGAGCGGCGTTGAGTTTGTTTTCCGAACAGCCACTCAAAACCGAGCGTCGACGACTGGCCCCCCTTTCCTCCAAATATGGCATCTATAGCAACCCGTAGACTTGCAAAGGAACTTAGGGATATTCAAATGAATGGAACTCCTGCTGGGATTGAGCTCATAGAGGTAAATGGCGACAAATGGATCATGGGTATTGAGGTATTGGGAGAATCCTTATACGTGGTGAGTCGAAGTTTTAGCTCTTCGTCACCCTACTCTGGTCCTGGCACATCATGAAGCTACCATATATCGCCAGCTTCTGCGCGAGTCAAGAAGGCGCGGGCCACAACATCGAACCAGGACAGCACTTGATTGTATCATATATGCTGCAATTTCGGTGACAAAGGATGTAGACACGAGACTGACCGCAATTTCAGGGCGAGAAGTTTGCCGTACTCTTCCAATTCGAACCTCAATATCCAATATCGTCCCCGATTGTCACATTTATGCCGCGCTATACGCCGCCACCAGATTCAACCTCCTCTTTTGATAAGAGTACCGTCTACACGACCCCAATCCATCCACATACGTATTCAAATGGTCACATCTGCCTGGATCTATTAGGCGAGCCGTACAGCTGAACACTGAAACAAGTCCTAACCATCGGCAGGCCCGCAATGGTCGCCAGTTTTGACAGTAACCTCGATTTGCTTATCACTGCAAAGTATGCTCGCATCATGTAGGAAGCTCGGTTCGTGCGCCTTTCCCCGTCGACCTTTGGCTCATCATTTGCGAGGCAGAGCGCCCACCAGACAACGACCGATATGTGAAATCGGCCCCTGATAACCCTAAAAAGGTATGAAGATCGATATTGCTTCGGATGGTTCTCACTCCTCGTTATAGACACGGTTTCACTATGACGGTAAGCAATCTTCCAACGAGCGTCGGGCATCCGCTCATCTTTTACCATTTTTGATCATATTCACCCATAGATGACACGTATGTACCTCGTTTGACATGCTAAGCTCCTCTACTGACAGATATTCAGCGTTTGACCGGAGGGAGGTCTCAGTGATGGCCTGCTACAAATTGCTAGCTGGAATCCTGTTTCATTAATCGCACATTTATGAAATATAAATTTGATAGTCTGTTTGCAATGGTCACTAAATGGCTTATCGCTTTAGAATCAGTATATATTGATTGGCCGATAAGGCGGATATCAACCGAGCGTCTGTGGTTCAACGGTAGAATTGGTCGTTGCCACGAAAGCATTCTCGACTAGACCGGGGTTCGACTCCCCGCGGACGCAGATTTTTTAT
>WSTN01000130.1:1593-29235 GCA_019623675.1 Serendipita sp. 398 | reverse complement strand
CTCTCTCACTCCGACCATATCCACTATCCATAGAATGGATTACAAAGAAGCTTGTATAATCATTTTTTCTTAAAATTAAGTCGCGACACTCACATGCAACTTCCAGATAACTCTCGTAAAGATGACAATCTCCAGGATGTCAACTCCTTTCATCTCTACAACGCCCATAACGCTTCTCGTGACATCAATTTCATAGCAGGCTGCAACCAAACCATGGATACTTTGCTCGTGTTCGTGAGTAGTCTCTCCAACGCGCCTCTAAATTCTAGCTAACTCCTGTTGGAGGCTGGCCTGTTTTCTGCAATAGTTACAGCTTTCATTATACAAAACCAACAACTCCTAGACGCTGACCAAGATCGGACGAATGAGCTTTTGGTCCTCATGATCCTCCAGCTCAATCGAACGACAACCATCCCCCCGACTCGTTCATCTCCTAGTGGCTCGACAGTGGCTAATGTCATATTCTTCGCCAGTCTCTCCATAACCCTGATCGCCGCTTTAGCAGCTATGCTGGTGAAGCAATGGGTTCAAGCATACGGCGTCGAATCGCTAGTTGGACGTTCCGCGCGGGAAACTGCACGATCAAGGGCACGGAGTTGGCGCGGAGTAGAGCGATACAGTCTGAACGCCTTCATCGCAGTCATTCCAATGCTCCTTCATATTGGACTGGCCATCTTTTTCATTGGTATACTCGTCTGGTCTTACGAAGGAATTGACAGGAAGACGTTTTATACCATCATCGCAGTGGTGGGGCTGGGCCTACTCGTCTATGTGGTGCTTGGCACTGCTGTGTGTTTTGATCAAACAGCACCTTTCAAGTGGCCTTTCTCTAAATTGCTACAGGTGACCGGGAAAGGTATCCACAGGGCCTATCGAAAACTATTTCCAACCGGAGTAGTGAACCCACCAATACCGCTGCCTGTCATGACTCAGAAGTTGATAACATATGAACCCCAAAGCCACGACATTGAAGACTTACCCCCCGAACCACTAGAAGTGGTGATTCTCCAGAATGTCATAGAAACATCTCTTTCTATACAAGACACTTGTACCGCTCTAGAGGATATTCGGTGCATGATGCTTCGCGAACCCTTCGAGCCCCTCCAAGTATTCTCACATGGTAATGGAACCACCCCATCGACACCACTCCAACGGATCTTATTACAGAAATGTCTTTCTATCGCAGCCTCAAGCGTCGCTGGTAACGGGCAGAGACACTCATTAGTCTCTTACTCGATTCCCAGGGCGCGTATGGTATGTATGTTCCTGGAAACTTATCTCCAGATAGATTTTGCGGGTAATACTCATTATGATATCCTGAATCAACCACCTATGCAGCAATTTGCCGACGCACTCCATGACTATGGTGCGAAACCAGATACAGAGCTAGGGGATATCGTGCTGGCAATCTCAGTGAGAGCCCTTCTCAGCCACAAAGTGTTTAAATACGACGCGTCCAAAGGATGTATGGTCTGCTTCACATCCGATATTCGTCCCGTAGTATCCTTCTTCAAACGGTCTCGGGACGAGCTATCCTCAAAGGCAATATACAATCTCCGACGGGCTCAATTAATTCACCGTTATATCCGTGTTCTTCTCATCACGTTGACAGATTGCTTGCTCCATCACGCACACGGCCGTGTGGACTGGAAAGCCCGGACGCAGACAGAAGTCATCCAAGCGATAACTACTACTATGAAGTCATTAGGATCTCTTAGCGACGACCTAAAATCCCTGAAGACCTTCATCGAGCAGGCTAAGACCCAGGTTCCAGCAAGCGACGAATTAACTACAATGTGGTTGGATCCGATACTCCTTTCTTTGACGAAAAGTCCTCCCAAATCGTAGATAAAAGTCTTACCCTTATGTCGAAATCTTAGTTGCGTAATCTCATAAAGTATGATATCTTTCGTCACCGCAGCGCAGGTGTTTGCCGATCAATATGAGAATGATCATGTCTTGTTCCCGTAGGTAGAGCCGATTGATGGGATGTATATTGCGCCGATGATGCATTAGAAATGGTAGACCGTTGTTGTTGCCTTTAAATACATGCAACCCTTTCATCTCGCAATAATTCGTAATGAGAACGATGATAAGCACTGAAAGCTATGGAGAGTCGAGTCTTAGGGTCGAGGGCGAGTAGCTCATTGCTCTCAGCCACGTCTGAGGTTTTCCTTTGTTCACGAACATGAGCTCTCTCACACTTCTGGTATCGGAGCTACAAGTTTGTCCGAGTCCACTTATGTCGTTTTCAAGTCATTCAAATTGTCTTTAGGCACTAGCGACGGAAACAAGAAGACGATACCCGGACGTCAGAGAAGTAAACACGATATGATTTACGTGTAAATGTATCGCTAATTATGGATCAAGGCTGCAGATAAAGCTATTGCTGTCCTTCGCGCCAACTCTGGTGCTGAAGGATTCAGCTTGTCAGTGGGTAGGCGGTGTGTCATGTCAACAACAAAAGACCTAATGTAGAGCAGAAGGACCTTACTCCGACGAATTACTACGTCCCGTATTCTTGGGATGTGTATCCAAAAACGTAAAAGTTGTAGGTCAAATTCACAGGATGGAATCCCTTTCGCATGCTGCTAACACCGTATGGGAAAGATCTCTCTATCTCTAGGGGCGCTACAGCGTCTGATTGCTCTTAAATCTGTCCCCCAACGAGCCCTCCCCCACGTTCTGGGCACCATGGGCGAAGTCATGTCACAGGGAGTGGATATCCAGCTTCGAATTCTTCAGGTGCTCCTTTCACTTGTAACCAATTTCTTGAACATGCACGGCATGGTTCTCGGTGATGTAAGATTAATGAACATCTCTCCTCCTCCATCGTTCACATCGTGCACAGGCGCTACTGCTTTGCTTTCGTTTGCAAGAATCTCGCATAGCTGTTGTATCGTCTACAGCGGCTGCTACGCTGCGTCAGCTTGTCATGTTTATCTTCGAGAAGGTCGTGATAGACACAGCTCCAGCTCCAGCAGAAGAACTGCAAAGTAAGTAATCTTCCGCACACTCCAGTCTCCCAAACTTACAACCAAAGGTGTCCGTCTACCTGATGGAACCGTTGCACAACTCAAACCCTCCGAATTGGACGCATATTGCGTTTTTGAGGATCTCTGTCTCTTAGCCAATATGGAACCGCCGAGGTCTCTTAGACTCGAATCTTTGCCAAAAACATTTTCATTGGAGCTCATCGAGAGTGTTCTCACAAATTACCATGGTCTCTTTCATCAGGTACCTAATCCGCTTCTCTTTCTAATATCCCGACGTTTGACTAGCGATAGCGGCCCGAAATCCTACTCTTACTTCGCCATCACCTAAGCCCACTGTTGCTGAAGTCTCTATCCGAGAAGGCAGCATTCCCGCTTAGCCTTCGATCCACTCGGGTAGTGTTCATCCTTCTAAAGCAATTTTCGGACAAGTTGGCTACTGAATCCGAGGTGTTTGCCATGATGCTCATCAAGTTGATCTCTGGAGAAGAGACCGCGACCTCTGATGGATCACGACGGCCCAGCTGGATGAGAGTATTAGCAACTGAAGTCATACGCGGGTAGGTAACTATCCGACTCATACGTCCATCCCACTGAGACTCATGGCCACAGGTTGTGCGGTGATGCAGATCTGATGCGACGCTATTGGCAGTCGTATGATTCCGAGGCAGACGGTTCCCGCGTGTTTGCATCTATGATCACTGCTTTGAAGCGGTTGGTCACAGAAAGGCCAGGCCTCCTAGGCACAAGCCAACAGATGCAAGGCTTGGGGGTACAGGAGAGTAATAAATTGGAGCATGTAGCAGGCATGGTAGCGAATGCTGCTACAACAACAGTGTCAGGCGCACTTGGTATCCATAGTACTGCACCTGGTCTCAGTCTAGAGTCTTGTATGATGAAATTACAATGGTGCGCTTTCAAGAATTTATATCCTTTCTTGCTCATCAAAACGGTAGCATTGATCAATTGGATAAGGCGGATGCCCCGATGATACCGGAAGGATACATATATGTTCTTGGTCTGCAATGTCTCGTGTCCATTGCAGATGGATTTGCCTCCAGCGTCCTTCCGGCATTTGCAACCTTTAATCCAAAATTGCCAAACTCCGGTCCAACACGACTACCTTCGGCACTGGACCTAGATAATTCGGATCCATCCAACCCTCTGGTTGCACAACTCCGAGTCGAGAGGCGAATGATTGAGGATGGATGGCCGGGACTCCTGGCCGCATTGTCTTTCTTGATGGGTACAAACCTATCAGATGACTTATTTTCAGGCACATTGGCGGCTCTTCAGGCGCTCACAAATGTTTCTGGGGTGCTGGGGCTGCACACCCCCCGTGACGCTTTTCTGAGCAGCCTCTCAAAACTTGCTATTCCTGCTAGGGTAGTCAGTAAGCTGGACTCTTGGGTTGAACCAGTGACACCCCGAGGAGGATCAGGAATGGGCGTCGTCGATGGGATAGCCGCATTGGCGGGCGCGTCTGTCTCAACCCAACCACCTTCTTTATCGGATCGAAATATTGCCTGCTTGAAGGTCTTAATTTATAGCGCTACGTTCCTGGGTGGAAGTCTTGGTCCTTCTTGGTTCAACGTCCTTGAGGCGCTCCAAAATGCCGATTACGTGCTAACCGGGAAGGGAACCAGATTAACAACAACCCATAAGCTGCCTTCTGCATTGCTGACCGCCTCACGTCAGCCAACACTTTCCATGGATCACATCAAATCGGGACAATTGCTGGATCGACCTATGGTACTGATGGACGTCGAGCCAGAGCATGTGCTCGCGGCTATACAAGGTCTATTCGAATCGACCAGAGACATGGATGATGTGGCTTTCCATCATTTCGCTGTCGCACTCTGCAAGCTTTCAGCGGAAATGATCGAGATGCAGGTATCGGCGGACATGGACGAGACAAACCCAGACGAAGCCCCTGGCTCTCCAACAGTAGCATTTGCGCATCGTCGTCGAATGAGTGGTATTCAACTCACTCGCACTCCTGTACGTAAATAGCTGTTTGTGACATCATGACTAACGAACACTTTTAGCGGTCTGGAGATTTTAGTGTTAGCAAACTAGGGGCTATCTCACTTCTAAATATCCATAGGATGATCTACGCGGACGGAGAGGTAGCATGGAACCCTATTACCTCTCACCTCGTGACCATCCTCCGACATCATCTAGCACCATCGTCCCTCCGTCTACAAGCGTCCCAGAATCTGGACAATGTACTCGTAGTCATTCCGAAGGCTTTGACAGGTCTCGAGCCGGAACATATCAAGCAAGTGCAGCAACGCACATTAGACGTGCTAGCCCTGCAAGTCCTTACGGAGGGTGGATCGCCGACTGTTGCCGATATCCGCCGAATGGGATTAGAGACGCTCCACCAAATTTTACAGACGGGGTCTCACACGCTCCTTGTTGGCTGGGAGGTAATCCTGGAGATGCTATCTAGTGTCTGTAGACCGACAACGAGTGCCCCCATGTCAGCTCGGCTCGTGTCTCAGGAGTCGCTTCCAAATACACCCACTGTACCAACGACTCCTCATACTCGAGGGACGCCCCTTCTCGCAACCTTCACGGAGAAGCCCAACGTACCTCTCATTCGCTCGGCATTTCAGTCTTTGACATTAGTCTGCGATACCCTTGTTTCACTCTCAAGTGAACAACTCAAACTTTGTATTTCCACCCTTGGGCTCTTTGGTCGGCAGCTCGATACAAACATCGCCCTCACCGCAGCAGAGAGTCTACTGTGGAGTGTTTCCGACTCCATCCAGATGAGGCGGAAAGATCCACAAAATGAAGGTCAATATAACGACCTTTGGATGTATCTACTTGCGGAGCTTCTTGTACTGTGTACGGACGCTCGTCCGGAGGTGCGAGGAGGCTCGATCCAAACGCTCTTTCGCACCATGCAACTATACGGCTTGACGTTGAGTCTAGATATGTGGCACCAATGCATGTGGAAAATAATATTTCCCTTGCTGGACTCTTTGCGAAATGCCGCATCCCTCCTCTCCCCAGATGGGGAGCAGTCCACACTATCTGCATGGGATGAATCCAAAATACTGGCACTGCAATCAATTGGAACGATTTTCAACGACTTCCTTATAGGCAAGCTCATCCAACTAGAGGATTTCGATAAGGTTTGGGATACGTTTGTGCAACACGTTCAGACGTCGGTGCTCGAAGATAGTAATTCGATTACAACTGTGGCATTTAGGTCTATCGAGAAGTCCCTGAAGTCATTTAGAGAGCCTGCAGGGATCAATAAGAACATTGCTGACAGGAGCTGCGAAAGTCTCTGGCGCTCATGGGAGACTATTGGCTCTCAAATCGCGCTTCCAAATAATCGCACACCAGGACACGGCCGGTATACTCAAGACAATCTAGTAGCACTTGTGGACGTTGTCAAGACCCTCCGAACCCTATCAAAATATGCGAAGTCCTCGGAGTGGACGATTGAACGCCTCGAATCTTTGGCTGGTATCCTCAAAGCGATAATGACATACCCATGCTCTGACTTCCGACCGGATGTGGACGCATTAACTCCCTTACAGGTATGTATAGTTGACATACCCATTGTCTGGATTCGATGCTAACATCCCGCAGAGCAACATCCTCGCAATCTTCGAGAGCATTGACCTTCTGGTTCCTGGCGCACCTTCGTTATTATTGGGTGACTTGGCGCATTTCGTCACTCTGGCGTTCACCAGCTCATCAGACCTCCATGAGTTATCTACTTCACCACGGGTTAATGACAACATTAAGGTCAAAAAAGTCACATACATAGCTTTATGCAAACGAGTTATGCCCTTGCTCGCCCATCTTTACAGCCGCTTCAAAAATTTGGCCGATATCTATGGGAACGGCACAGTGGAGGCAGTCCTGACAGTGCGCAATGGAACTAATATAAAGAAGACCTACTAATACTTTCATAGGCTTATTCGATACCTATCAAGCTTAAATACAATTGTCCAGCTCCCTCCAAATTCGGAGCCGATCTCCCTCTATGGAAATTGGCATCTACTAGCTTTATTTCTGTGGCAAAAGATTGCTCGCCTCGAATCTCAGAGATGAAAGGTACGTGAGACGCCCAGGAGGTGCACCCACTCATGCATTCCAGATGCCTCTGACGAACGGGTTGCAAAGATTTGGCGAAAACTATTGGAGGTTATAGAAGGCGCTCTTCTTGCTGATTGGTAAGGGAACAAAGACACCCGTGACTACTAGACTAATGGCTTCCAGTTCATCGGCTGCAGACGATCCAATTGATGAAGAATTTGATCATATCTTCATCGCAGTTATTGCGACACATATTGCAGCATATCTAGGACATCCGAGAATACCGGACGATATCATAGTCGGTTTTGGACAGGTCCTACAAGAAGCTAGCAAGATTCACGAGATCACTGCGGACAGCCATGGCACTCCGTCAAATGGTGATTCGATTCCCCACATATCTGAGGACAAAGAGCAGGTCGATGAAACCGATAAACTCGAGTCCAGCCAAGTGATCGCAACCACTGTTTCCACTAGCATCCTTCCACGGGAGAGATTTTCGTACTGGTGCTTCGATCTCCTGTTTTTACTGTGCTCAGATGAAGCCAATGGTGAGAAATCAACCCCTATTCTGGAACTTCATCCTATATTGAGATCGAATAGATCAGGAAGTAAATCGACGGCGGGTCGCGGCTCTATGCCTTCAAAACCTATTGAGTCGGGTCAGCCAGGTGCTTCTGAGCTATTGCTTGGACATTGAATTATACGGAGATATGCCATTCCCAAGGTCAGTTCTCCAGCACCAATGCAATTCACTCGTTGATTACCACAAGGGCTCGAGAGGAGGAGGTTCTCTATGTACTGAACAAGCTTTTAAGCCTGAAGCTCTGGACCGGTTCTCTCTGGGCGAGCCGCTCAGAGAACCCATCAAACTTTTCTAGCAATATGCCTGGTGCGCAACGTTTCACATTTGTTCATGTCCTTTGCCTCATCTAGTTCTAGAGCTAACCAAGTCGACTGATCCTCAAGAGCGAGCAAGGGATCTCGCCTATCGGTCGCAGCGAGCACACTTGTTCTATTGCTACAACCTGCTCATAAGAGTTGCGACTGCTGCCAAATCGGCTACGGCATGGCTGCCGGAAAAACTCATCGTAGCTGACCCGACAGTCGGCTCGACTGAGTCCACGCAATATGTCCATTACGACTCAAGAAAGCTAGCCACGGCTTGTTTGCAGGTTCTAGGACAGGAGATGGGTCTCCCGTGGTAGTTATTTGGATTCGTAATCTAAAGTCTATTTAAGTCATCCGGATATAAAGACCATTGTAGACAAAAAAAAACCGGCTCCTTCAGTCAGATTTGGTCTGCCTTCGATTCAGCATCAATTTCTCGCGCAGCAGTCTTTCTTTTAACAGAGACTCCGTGGGAGCATTAGGTTCCAGAGGAGTCACTGAAATTGTTGCTTGCGTCCCTTTTGCATTGGTTAGAGTGACATCGAGATGCTTATTCTCGATGCTCTCGCTCGATTTGGCTTCTAATTCTGTTCTTTCCCTCGCAAGTCTGACTTGTAATGACGCCTTGGCTTTCAAGCTATTCTCCATTTCCAACATCGCCTTTTCCTTTGCCTTTGCTGCAGCGCCACGTATTTGAAAGCCCATAGACGGTTGATCCCTTGGATAAAGGTCTGGTGCAGATATCGATGCTAAGTCGGCCAAGCCATCTTCCTTATCTTGGACATCAATAGGTAACTGCTGGCGACGAATCGTTTTAAGATTCGTGAGAATGTTTTCGGGACGAGAATCGTCCTCTAAAACCTCTTTTGTGATACCAGGATTGTTGAGGGATGATGGGACTATCGAATCAGACGACTTTGGTAATCCTTGACTGCCTTCCCTCCGCCTCACAACCATTTCTTTGCGTATCCGTACCAGCAAGGAGTCTTGACCCTGTTCCGGGTTACCACTAAGAGACACCGGTTCCTCACCGGGAATATTATGTTCTAAACTCCTCGAGCTGCTGGTACTTCGTCCTGCAGAGTCTTCTACATCGGCGAGTGCATCCTGTGAAATATTTCTATTTTCGGGAATGTCGGGCTGCACATCGGCTGTCTTCGATCGAAGAAGTGAAGATCTTGATTCGTTGGCTTTGTCCCTATCGTCGTCGGATGGTTTATGCTTGATCCGACGCCCATGCCCAGTACTATCCATTGAACCAAGTTCTTCATAAGAGCGCTTGCGAGATGATTGAGAGGGTTTTGATCGGGGTGGAGGGGAGAGCTCCCGCGGATCTTCACTACGCCAAGAATCTTGTTGTAAATTTCTCAGTAGATGCGAGCCAGCTTCGCCATACTGAACGAAGTTAGTAAGTAGTTGTCGGGAAATGACTAATACTCACCTGAACGGCACGATCATAAGACTCGATACTCTTGAATGGCGAACGTAGATAGCTATATAGCTCTATGCAATACAAAGGAAGATAAGTATCAGCCCTGGATCAATAAACTCATAAACGTAGGGACATACCATGGGCAAGGTGTTCGGTATTAGGCTTTCTTCCTTCCTCGGTGTAGCGAATGCCGGGGTCGAGAAGGTCAGACAAAATCTTGATACCTCCTTCTGTGCGAAGATCAACGACTTTAATCATCATGACAATATAATTTGTCAAGAATTCGACGTCGAGGTTGGACCAGACCTGCAGTTCTCGTCTCAGAAACGCAGCGGCCTTCCTCTGTAGATCAATAGACACTGCAACCTGAGCTGGTGTCGGATGTGGTGCATATCGAGTATATTTATTTGATGCTACATGCTACGGGACATCAGTTTCAAGCTAAATGTCCTCACTGTGTCGTGGCGTACCTTCGCGTAGAGTACGTTTTGATATATGAATTTACGCCTGGTGATCATCGCATGCAATTCGTCTCTTCTTTGGACCTCATCACGACGAATCTGACTTGCACGCTGATAAGCAGCTGCGTTCGCTCTTCGTTCCCTATTCGCTGTCGAAGTGATTGTGTAGGGACGGTCGGATGTTCTAGGAGAGAGTAATGGAGAAATAAAATATCTCTCGTAATCGTGTTTGCTCCTTACATTGTGGATGATGTATAGCCCAATCTCAGAAACGCAGAGGGGACACTGTAGGTTTTTTAGACACGCTCTCTGGGCTCCGTATATTACAAACTTTATTTGAGTACTCTAATAAAATCGATTAGGACAAGAGAAGAGGCATATAGAATTAGGACTCACTTATCCATTCAAGGATACAAGCAAAGCATTGAGAGTCATGGGAGCACTGGGGAAGGATCGTTCTGAATATAATTAATGCAAGAAACAGTCGATCACTTCGTTTGCAAACCTATCGTGGATCTGTTGCAGACAGATGATGCAACTATCTTGATCGTCTACAGAATCCTTGTTGTTATTCGGAGCCCTAAGCTCTTCATATTCCAATTTGTTAGATTCCTGAGGGTGAGCCGTGTCTTGGGAGGCCATCCAAGGGTGGGGATAGACGCGGTAGAGGTCGAAAGTCGATCAACAAACAATGCCACACACCCTGAACTCAACCTTCACTCCTGCGTTTCCTGTATCTTTATCGTTTTTAACTTCTATCAATGACAGAAGACGTTGATCTTCCTTCTCTTATCGTCTTCGATCTGGAGTAAACCCTGAGCTCTCCTGCTTACTTTTCACAGTTACCAACTCATTTCGCCCTCTAGCTACACTTTATGGGATCTTTGGATAGACACACATGTGACGGGTCTGTTATTTTGATCATATGTGGCATCTGTTTCTTTTGACTGAGGTTTCGTTGTAGGTCCTTTGAGGCGTCCAGGTCGGACCTTGAACAAGGTTTTAGACAGGTATGCTTCCTTTCTTCTCGGAATTGTAGATTAACTTTTATCAGATACGATGAAGAAATTGCATTCTATCCAGACGTACCTCGTATCATACATGAAACGTCCGGCAGGTCGCACCTAGCTCTCTGCTCGAGAACTCATGCGCCAGATTTGTATGAAGGGCTCTTAGTAACTGTAAAACCTCCTAACGGTTCTTCAGGGCGCGGGAGGCTCTGCGGCTTCTTCTCGTGCCACCACCGCCCGATTCCAGCGAGGAACCGAAGCCCGCCATCGACTACTTCCCGCATAAAGAAATCTACCCAGGTGACTCTCGACAGCTTGGTCGTGTTTCTCGCTGACTTGACGTAGGGTCTAAGATCAAGCACTTTATGGCATTACACAAGAAGACCGGAATCCCTTACGATCAAATGGTGAGGAACTATTATTGCTATCCAAAGGCTTGTTCAGACATTGTTAGCTTTTCTTCGATGACGAGAGCCGAAATAGGGAGGTTGAGACCCTTGGTATGTTCAAATATTCCACCAACCGGATCGCCAATAACCTCCTACCATAACTCCAAGGCGTTACATTTATACTGGTCACCCGCGGTACTACTCATAAGTTATTCTGGGACGGTGTGGAAAAGTGGAGAAACAAACAGGCGGTCGCCACCGTCAACGAATAGAACGATCACAGCCCAAGGGCGCACTGGAAAATGGTACTATTTATTTCTTCCATTCCTCAGCCTCACGAAAATTGGGGGTTAGGCCAACACCTATGGCCGTATTTCTTTGGCGACCACCTCTTGCAAGGGATCTTCCTCACTAATAAAAAAAAGCAAAATTCGTCCTCCAATGTATCGACATACTTCGAGTTCAATAAGACTAGACTAGAATATCGCGTGGACCAGGTGGGCGATGAAATTTTTTGGGCGCTGGTCATGTCTGCACCTTGTCCAAAAAGGGAAGTGGTTATGAGTGCGACGTGCATTCGGGCTCTTCAGCAACACAATCAAGCGCCTGACACATTTGGAGCGCCTTCAACGACTTGATCTTTATAAGTTTCTGAGCCCATCCTTTCTTCTCCCCAACCTTCTCTCCCGCTCCCGCTGACCTCTCCCCCCTCATACATCTCTCTTCCGATGACTGATTTTAACCCAACTTTATTGTGAGTATATTTTCCAAAACACGAATAATGGCTCAATTTTTATTTTTTTCATGATTCAGGACTGGCCCATTGGTATATATGCCGTTCTTATAGATTATTAGTCGGAGAACTCATTAATACTCGCAGCTTCTCGGGCATATATTTAATTCATTCTTGTACGGAATTGAACTCATGCAATTCTGTGAGTCCTTTATATTTTCATTCTTCTGGGCCTAACACCACAAAGCCCGCTATTGGACTGCCTTCCCAGACGACAAGCCCTGGACTCGCCGGCTCGTTTATTCCGTCATTCTTCTCGATACGCTCCAAACCGGATTCACTATTCACAATGCATGGCGGATCCTCGGCTCAGGTTGGGGCAATCAAGATATTGTGCTCCATCCCGAATGGTCTTGGGGGAGTGTTCCTCTCTTCACTGGGCTGGGTATACAAAGCTACCTTGATTCTAATACACCCTACTAACAGCGGTTGTCTAGTCTCACTCCTCGTTCAAGGCTTTTATGCATATCGAATTTCAATGCTCATTCAGTCACGACTAACGAAATGGATCATCGCTCTTATTCTTCTTATCTCAGCCGCTCAATGCGCTTCTGGAATCTTTTCAGGCATCTACTACGCATTTGGTGCATTCACAGGATCGGGCCATACAGTCGCGGCGGTTACGACCATCTGGCTAGGCGGTACAGCCCTCTGTGACCTCATTATAACCACTGCTATTGTATCATTTGTATGCACTTCTATCACACTTCTCTCTGGATTCGGTGACTGACCCACTTGCAGTTGATGATCAAAATCGCTGGATTCAAACCTACAGACAATGTAGTATCCAAAGTGATCAAAATGACAGTGGAAACGGGTGCACTCACCACAAGCTTTGCGACTGCCGATCTCATCCTATTCTTGCTATTTCCGGCGACTAATCTCCATCTCATCTTGTGAGGCGTTCGACGAGCTCATACCTCTCACTTTCTCTAACCACTTCTCCTCCTCCTCCTAGCTGCATTCCTCTAGCAAAATTGTATAGCAACACGCTTTTAGCGATGCTCAACGCGCGAAAAGGAACGTTTATGCAGGATACATCGGGAGGCGAAGGTTCCCTTCCGATCAGCATCCGTCAAACGGAGAAGCGATATTCTCAATCCACAGGGGCCAGTGTAATCGACATTAGTGCAAATGCGAAATTCCAAGCACCTCCAGTTCCAGCACTCCCGATGAGGACCGTCCGCTTGGAGAAACCACACCAAACCAAGACGACTGCCGTAGCTGGAGTATCAGTCCCACCTCTAGCAAAGTCTGCCGGCCACAAACGTACCGAGTCCAAGCAACGGTTGACAGATGCCTTCAGGTTTATTGATCGCGGGGGTCGCCCGAGCAAAGAGGTAAGTCGTCTAACATTTTCCTCTAAATGTCGCATAGGCTCACTGGACGGTTGTCATCTACAGCAAGCAAATGCAGATTTTGATTCCGACTTGCCTTCTATCCTTGATCTTTCCGCCGACAGATCGTTCCGCACCCGATTCCTCAACAAGTTCTCATAAAAAAATTTACGACAATGACGACCTTTTACGTACCCACACTCCTTTCTCACCCCTCTGCCCCCTGTCGTTCTCGTGTTCCCTTGTACCGTTGCTGTACAGTTCGGACGCTCTATGATTAACCGATCGTTCTTTACCAGTATTGTAAAATGGATACTTATCCAGTATTATATTAGATTTATCTATCAGTCAATACGCTACAGGTTAGGTGGCATCTTCATAACAGGTCTAGGGTGTTGGCCACCTTTTTTCATCGGAGGATACATCGGCATATGCATCGGCATCGACATCCCCGGAAGCATCATGGGATATTTTGGTTGAAGTGGAGGCTTGGGTGCCAACTCGGCTGCAATCGAGGGTGGCGGTATATTCGGTGGTGCAACAGGATTCGCCGCTTCCTTGAGACGTTGAAGGGTTTTGATTGGGAATTTCACACTGTCGAGGCAAGATGATCAGTTTCCTCTAAGATTTATGAGCGAGAGTAAGAGCACGAACCGACACGTCGAACACACTGGGGTCGGTTTACAAAAGACTTGACGCGATGTAAGCAATAGAACGACCAACCCTGGTCAGAGAGAATACACACTGGATAAGCAAACCGAACAAACAAATCCAATGTCAACAATTTTCTTGTGACAGAAACAGGCAGCCCGGAGATCGACTTTATCCTCGGTGGGTACTGCCAGGAGTCGGCGAACAGATGGAGCAGACAAAAACGTCGTCTACGAATTGGTCACCAAATCTGAAAATTCCAAAGTTTCAACTCTCACCATAAGATATTGAAGGAGTCTATCCCTTTTTTGTACCGATATATAGGAACCCCCGGTTAAATGGGCAGCTTGTTGTAGAAATACAGTATCGGAGCCATAGAGATTGCAGACGTCTACGATAATTTTCTGGATGTGGCGTCAAGAAATAGGTATGCAGGACGAAAAGCGTCTACTTACAAGTTTTTGAGCGCAGAATATGGAGTTCATAATTGGAACATACGATGCAGATACGTCAGGCGAGACAGAAATAATGAGGATGCGAGAGCTGATGCTGTTTGAATTGTTGGATGAGGCGTTCACGTCTGGAGAGGAGTTCAACAGTCGACTGATATCTAGAATGAGTGTTTAACCCTCTCCAGTGGCGAAAAATCAAGCGATGTCTCACAGCATAAACTCTTTGTAAGGGCTCCGACAATAGCAACTGGTTCTTAACTCGTGGTTTTAGATGATTATGAGTGTTCCTACGTCTACCATACCTTCCACAT
Organism: Serendipita sp. 398; assembly: GCA_019623675.1. Taxonomy (NCBI): domain Eukaryota; kingdom Fungi; phylum Basidiomycota; class Agaricomycetes; order Sebacinales; family Serendipitaceae; genus Serendipita; species Serendipita sp. 398. The sequence continues at coordinate 14,453 of WSTN01000130.1, read as the reverse complement.
CCTCTGGCAAGGAGTCCAGCGCGTCTGCCAGTCTCTGCGAGATGACGGAGTTGGCTGTCTTGAAGGGTTGGTACACATTCGAGTCCGACTCAGTCTGAACATAGGATTCTTTTGAGGAGAATAGGACCAAACTACCGGCCAAAGAAAGAAGGGAGGTAAGCATCCGATTCGAGTGTGCATCCAGTCTCTAACACGGTTATCAACCTTTTGCCAGGAAATGCCCCAAACACGTCCAATGTATTTTCGTACTGCAAGGCCAGATGTGCGTTGAGGAAAACAAACAACTGAGGGAGGAAGTCCGCGAGGCTGAAGGACGATTGGTCGGCTGTTTGTTCAGACGACAGATACCATTGTGAAGGTGAAAAGTCGATGATGACACTCAGATGGATCGCGTTATCCATGTACCCTCAGCCAGCCACCCCTCACGGTCAGGTCCAAGTTTGTCACAAATCACAAACAACTTGAGTCTCCACCACGATGGCCACTTCTTCTGGCAAGTCCTCTTAATTTCCCCCATAGTTCAAACCCCTCATACACGTTTCTATAAACAGCGATTGGGAAGTTGTCTAGGGAGGAATATCGCCGCCAAAAGGACCTAGATGCAGCCCGTAAGGCTGGAACAGCGCCAGCAGCAGTGGACGCAGAAGGGAAAGCTATAAATCCACACATTCCACGTAAGTGTAACAGTGTAGGAATAGTATATAGAGCCGCGTTCACGAACCATTGCATTTTGGAACAGAATACATTTCACAAGCTCCTTGGTATCTCGACACTGGTGCACCATCTTTGGCACATCAACGGCGACCTGAGGGTGAAGCGGAAGTAAAGGACGATATCAACCAATGGTATGCTCGTGGACAACGAGCTGGACCCGCGGCTACAAAATTCCGCAAAGGCGCATGCGAGAACTGTGGTGCAATGACCCACAAACGAGCAGATTGTCTAGAGCGACCTCGGAAAAAGGGAGCAAAGTTCACGGGCAAGGATATAATGCCGGACGAAATCATCCAAACTTTCGACAGCGGGTACGATGCGAAGCGAGATCGATGGAACGGCTATGATCCTTCTGAACACAAGAAGATTATGGACGAATATACTGCCCTGGAGGCTGCCCGTCAAAAGTTGAGAGAAGAAGAGATCGACAACCAAACCACCACTGACTTGGCTGCCGTCAAAAAGTTGGCCAAGGCCAGTGGTGGTGAAAAGGACCCAGATTTCGGCTCAAGTGATGAAGATGATGAGGATGAGGAAAAGTATGCTGATGCCGCGGACGCCGTGGGCCAAAAGTTGGACACGAAGACGCGAATTACCGTCCGAAATCTACGTATTCGAGAGGACACGGCAAAATACCTGATAAATCTGGACCCAGAAAGTGCATATTATGATCCTAAAACGCGTTCAATGAGAGATGCTCCTGATAAGAGCGTCCGGCCAGAAGATGTGGGTTAACGGCCTTTCCGTTCCCTTTTTACAGATACTGATACTCAATAGTCAAAATTTGCTGGCGACAATTTCTTGCGTATGTCAGGAGACGCGGTTGCTGCTCAGAAGCTTCAGGTCTTCGCATGGCAAGCATCAGAAAAGGGAAATGACGTCGATCTGCACGCAAACCCCACTGCTGGCGAGGTTTATCATCAGGAGTATCTACAGAAGCAGGAGAAAACCAAAGCCGCATCTCAGGTGTCTATACTTGATAGGTATGGAGGCGGTGAATACCTAAAGAAGCCACCAAAGGAGCTATTGATGGGACAGACTGAAGCATATGTGGAGTATTCGCGATCTGGCCAGGTCATAAAGGGCAAGGAGCGTGCCAAGGCAAAGAGCAAGTACCAAGAGGATTGTGAGTTGCTTTCGCCATTGTTTGTGATTTCGTTCTCACTCCTTCCGTAGTATATATCAACAATCATACTCAGGTCTGGGGCTCATGGTACAATACCTCGAACCGCCAATGGGGCTACGCTTGCTGTCACTCGACTACGCATGCCTCTTACTGCACTGGGGAGGCTGGGATCGCGGCTGCGGAGGCATCGTCACATGCAATGATGCTGAAGATGGAGAAAGCACGCGTCGAAGAGCAGAAGAAGGCCGAAGCAGCAGCTTCCGCGTCCCATATACAGCAGGAAAAGTCGAAGCGCCTTGGGGAGCAAGACATGCAACTCGACAAGGAAAGACTTGCACAAGCACTGAAAGAGGAAAGAAAGCGAAAAGCGGACGAGGAGGATGATCGATTTGGCAACGATAAAAAGCGGAAATATAACAACAACATGGAGGTGGACGTCACCGAAGAGGAACTCGGTAAGTTTGAGCCTTAGTCTCTCGTGTGGTTGGACTTTTGTGCTGACCCAAACCTCAGAGGCATACCGGATCACCAAGCGCGCAGGCGCAGAGGATCCTATGTACAACTACAAGGACTCTGGGGATTCATATGTGTAGTAATAGCCTAATTTTTCGATCTCTTTAAACTTGGTGTACACTATTATCCTCCCGAAGAAATTTCTTCAATCCATAATCACGCGCTATGCAAGATACAGGACCCGTTATTCGGTCACCTAGATAAAAAGTCTTGGCACACGAAAGGAACCCTTCTTAATTCGGATATCTCCATGAGAAACGAGGGCGGCCTCCTTCCCTGGTCAGTGACCCTATTTCGGAATAGGGCAGATTTCATCACGGGGTCGTGATTCTGAGTTTTCCTATGTAAAATACCGTAATAGCTCCCTAGTTCGTAGCCAACGTCTTGAAGCGAAATCTCCTCAGAGATCCGAGAACCGTCCGAGCCTGACCGACCAGACGGTGGCTTCTTTGCATTGGTATCCTTCCCCACGCCAGTATGCTCGCTTCCGAACGGAATTATAGAGCCAATGAAGAGCTGGCTATTACACCGTCCGCAGCTACTGTGTAGGTTAATCCTCCACAATGGCTCGCGAAGGCCCTAAAGGAGACCGGAGATGCGTATGCTACAGCATATGCCTTTCGGAACTGGGAAGGAACAATTCGTCCAATCGGGTGCATTACATTTCATCAAAACCTTCTCGGATACGCTCGCTGATGAGTTCAGTATTGCCAGAATTTCTCATATAGAGCGTACGGGACCGGGGCTTCGTGCTGCGGATAGAATACTGATAATAAGGGATGAGGTAACGAACCACTTTGGAGTAAGCATAAAAGGCGTGACTAGGGAAGAGAGGAATTGCCCACGAGTGCCATCTTTGAAATGATTTGGAGCAAACTTATAGGATTAGTGTCCCTCTGTGCGTTGGTTTCGGGTATGTTCTCTTCCTGAACTCGTGCTTTATCAAAAGGGCGCTCATCTATCATTGTTCAGCCCATGCGATCCCTGATGGTCCTTTCCACAATCACCCAGAGGAGATTGCTCGTCGTCAGGTCGGTACTCATTATGATAAACAGTGGAAATGACTCAAAAGGTAAACCTTAATCAGGTCGAGACGAATGAACGTCACGTTCTTGCGCGCAATTGTGCTCCTCAAATAGCCGAATACCAAGCTCAGCGCAAGGCTCGCAGAGACCTTCGTCGTCGAGGGATAGTCGATGACACCATTATGGACCTCGAGAAGCGTCAGGCTACTAGCACTGCGTCCGCATTGAAGCCGCACTATTCGACCATTCAGAACGTGAGTCTACTTGCCCTGAAGTCTGTTCTTTGAACTTTCTGACCGCGCAAGTAGAATGTAAGACCCTTTAGTCTCTCGTACAGTAGTCTGTACTAACGATACCAGACATGCATCGCCGCACCAGAGGTCACCGAAGGTATGAATGCCATCCAACTTGGCAACTTGTGTCCGCATGAGGAGATGTTTTTGCTAATCATCCATATTAGGGCCATATTATCTTCGCAATGAGCTCATTCGTACCGATCTTCGAGAGGGTCAAGCTGGTACTTCCCTGTATCTCGACATTGGCGTCCTCGATATCACCACTTGCAAACCTGCTACGAACGTCTTCGTCGAGATCTGGGCTTGCAGTGCCCAAGGCGTTTATTCTGCCTTCAGCCAGACTGGTGGATCCGGAGGTGGCGGTGGCGGTGGCGGCGGTGGAGGTGGAATGAGCAGCGGCAAAACCGATAATAACAACTTTTTGCGAGGAGGATACACGACCAATGCAAATGGTGTCGTTGAACTATTGGTATGTCTATTGATTAATTGGATACCTCACTCTAGTGACACATATTATCCACTAGACCATCTACCCTGGATTCTGTGAGCAGTTCTCATAAAGAAGGTAGTTTTAAATAATTTACTCACGAGGTCTAATCAGATACTGGGCGCACTGTCCATATCCATACTATGGTGCACCAGAATGTCAAGACGAGCACGAACGGGTAGGCCGTTATATCCGGCAAAAGGGTCCGCAAGCTGACTGAATTACAGAACCATTGTCTCTTCTCCGACCACCCTTCGTCACATCGTGAGTACTAAAATTGTACTGATGGCTCAACTTACTGAGCATCGAAACAGGGTCAAATCTTCTTCGACGAAGCATTGAACACTCGCGTGCTTGCGCAGTCCGCCTATCAAGGAAGCGGACAAAGCCACACTTTGAATAGCGCGGATAGTATCCTTCGTCAAGCCAATTCTGGAGGGTACAGTGCCTTTGCATCGGTCACTCAATTGGGGAGCGCTCTCTCTGACGGTCTCTTGTAAGTGGAGCTCCTTCTATAGTTGCGTGCTGAGAAAGGTGAATGCTGACTTGATCGGCTCTTTCCTCTCACCTCCACTGGACACTTCGTCTTCTGTAGGGGATACATCAGTACGTGTCCAAGGCCTAATAAAGAAGACTTACTAACAAGAATTTTGTAGCGATTGGAATCAACCCAAGTGCAACTCGGTCCATCTCCACGAACAACTACTACGGCCCCGTCAAGCGCGAGGAAGAGGATGATGATTAGTTTGATTCGCGACAAAAGAGCATCTTGGTGAAATAGACCTTCGAGTGTTGTGATTACAACTTGATGCGTGATATATCGAGCTGCTTTACTTTCGAACTTCTGTACTACGGCCTGACTCTTTGGAAGAACGCACGGCATCCGGTTGGTTGGCAGTAGAACTGGTATAAATTAGAGATGTAGCCGGTAAGAATAGCGAGTTTAACGAAACCCGAAGCTTAACATTTGAATTACTGGAGAAGAAGGGGGGGAGGGGACGTAGGTAGGTAAGGGTCGTCGTGGAGAACAAGTGTGAGGCGAACTCATTGCTAAATTGGTATCACGCTTTAGTCATACAGACGGGACGTATAACGATAGCAAGAGCATTGGATGAGATCTAGGCAGGACCAAATCACGTTTGAAACCAAAGGGTCAATAGCCCCGGCATAAGTTGAAATAGGGCAGAAGGAAACGAATTGCCTGCTCTACTACTTATCTAAACACCTGTCAAGACACGACAAATATAAGTTAATATTACATCCAGAAGCATAGAATACCTGACACCAACCATTTCTACACGACCGTGCGCTTCTTGAATGTCAAGCCAATCTCCTTTGCACGAAGTATGAATGTTGCTTGTTGGATATCCAAAAGCCTCGCTCTCTGCTCTTCCTGTGACTCTCGAGCAAATTTGGGATTCGGTGTCACGTTGATTTCATAGTGTTGAACGATAAGTGCCAATGCAGCCAACAGCTCAATCTCGGCAAATCTAGATGATAGAAAGGACAGATGAGAGTTACTGTTGGCAAGCGATTTCGTTGAAAGTTAGGAGTAATCGCTTACCGCCGACCGATACACGCTCTCGCTCCCGCGAAGAACGGAAGCCATGCGTCTTTATGATACTCTCCGAGGAATCTCTCAGGCATAAATTCGTGTGGCCTATCCCAGTACGTCGCTGTAACAGGATATACAAAATAAGCATAACCAGCTAGTAGAGAAAAGAAGAAACACTCGCGATGATAGTGTAGAGCAACCACGTTGATTAACAGCCCTGCACCGGCTGGAACTGGGACCGTGCATGCCTCGTCATTTGTTTTGCGTGTCGAAAACTGGGTGTCATTCATCGCCTGTCGAGGAATTGAAGGTACCTAGAAGAGTCGAGAGAATGAGATGATGAATATAGTCCATTCGCAGAAGTGAGTCACAATAGGCTGAAGACGCAGGGTCTCATGGATGATGGCCAACCCATAGTTCAACTTGGGGATGTCCGCATAGGTCTACAGAGCCGATCCAGTGTCAGATTCACGCCTACGCTCTCCTTGGGTAATGAAAAACTTGCCGGAAGTTGCCCTGGTTTGACGCATTGCCTGATCTGCTCTAACCATTTTGCTTGCACTTCCGGATAGATGGCGAGAAATGACAATGCAAAGGCAAGAGTTGTAGCAGATGTCTCGTGACCAGCAAACAGTAAAACGAATATGTTACCTGAGTGAAATAGTTAGATAAGGGTAAATCATACCACAGTAACGAAGTATTACCCAGCAGATCCGAATCCGAAAGGGTAGCAGCACCGTCCTTTTCCTCTTCACGCGCCTTCAAGAGATTAGAGAATACGTCTTCACGGCCTTCTGGGCTGGTCATCCGATGGTCGATCATTTCTCTCATGTACATCTATGAAGAGGTTGTGAGCATCGCGCCGACTCCTGCATCTGGTATTCAGTAAACGTACCGGGAACTCAGAGTATGCCGTCTTTGTATCTCGTCCAAGTTGATAAAGATTCAGAATCCAATCGGGGAGGACGATGCGATGAACGAGACCGTTGCCAACAAAGTGGAGTGTCTTTTTGAAGGTCTGGATATTATCGTGTTGAGAACGGTTCAACAGCAAATCAAAGTTTCATTACCATAGAGTGACCTGGGGGACACGCTCCATCATCTCCCCACGAGAGCTTCATTCCAAATGCTGGGCGATATATCAGATATTCTTCTAATCGCGTTTACATGGTCGCTTACCAGCAGTACTAATGACCATGAGAGTCAGGTCCTTCGTCAGCGCTGCAGTGTCCTTGATCCGTATCTCTCCCAAGCATGCGTTTTTCTCCCATTCGCTGAAGAGATCCAAGACGATATTAACCGTTTCTTGCCACACAAGTTTGTTGTTTTGTTCCGTAAACGACTTGGCGACTACCTTACGGTGACGCTTCCATTCGTCGCCTTCCGCGGCTAAAACGTTTGATCCAAAGTAACTGGTAATCTTATAAACAAGTGTTGGTTTTTGGAACGCCAAACGATGCGATGTAATCTCCTGAGAAAAATAGTCAATTCTTATCAAACGAGAGATCAAGCGAAACAGACCTTGATGACATGAGGGTCTGCTATATGGATCATCAGACGTGGAGAGGGATAGAAAGCGAATGCAGCCAAGACATCCTGCCCATATCTCTTGAATGCTGGAGTCAACAGTAACGAGAAAAAGTCAATGAGGCGCGTGCTTCAACACCTCCTTGGGGGGTATAGTAAGGTCAACGAACCATCGTGTTTGAACTCCCAGGTCCAGGTACTCTTACGATTGATCCCAGGAATGTTCGGTAGCAGGCGCGTGAATGCTGTGGCTGCAGAGAACAAGAGTTTGGGACCAGGAGCTCGTCCGGTCTGGTTGCGTAGTTTCACATATTTCACAAAGGTCTTGGTCGCCCAAAACGCGACCAAAATACCGGAAATTGCGAGGATGTCGACTGGGCGTAGGATCATTAGAGGATTCTGCATCGTCGCACCAGGTCCCACGTCCCTGTTAAGAGGCTAGGCAGAAGGGGTTTCGGTACTATGGTTATCTAGAACGAGGAGCCACGACTGATAATGCGAGGACGAAGGAATAGTGCACAGAACAGAGCGGTTGAGGAGAGGTTCAAGCTGCTCATAACGACTGAAATTATACCAGCGGAGATGAGTCTCGAAAACTCCCGCCTGCATATATCTGCAGTATACAGTGGTTGGCCTGGGCTCTCTTCACTTCATTAGTCCCATGAATTGCCCGATCGATAATGTCTACGTGGCGAGTCAAAGGGTTACGTGGAAAAAGCTCAGCCAAATGAGAGCCAACTCACTAGCAACAACAAAAAACTTCGAAGTACATTCAGCCTCGCATTCATAAAGATCAATCGCGTCGCCTAGCTTGTTTTTTTGTTCCAAAACCTTTGTTATTAAAAATGGGTAACTGCAAGTGTTGCAGGCCAAACAGAAATACGAGGATGGATGGTCGTGATCGGGTCGAAGAGCGGACGGGAGCAGAGCAAGAAGCCGTGCATCGGGGTATGCACTCTGGAGACAAGATAAAAGCCGGAAAAAAAGGGAAAAGTAATGATGAAAGGTCCAATGGCGAGAAACTAGCAGGATTTATATCGTGTATGGATGAAGAGGAAATTCCGATGACGAGAAAACAGTCGCCTTTTGCTCCAAGCAAAAATGCAACCGATGAAGAGAAACTCTCCCAGTCCCAAGGCGAACTCGACTGGACAGGACAGCAAGAGATACGAGATTAGCGAGATATTCGTTAGAGAGACGAGAGATGATTGGCATGGGGCTTGTGGTGGGGGCATAAGTGTGCATAGAGGGACATCATAACGCATTTGAGCGTCGAATGCCTGTATTTGATTTGCGGGTCTACGTAGCACCTCGACGAGAGAGAGAGGGGATCTAGTCCGATAACCGTCGAGGAAAGGAAAGGAAAAAGGGAACTCGATAACCAGAAGAACGAGACTGTTGCGCGACAAAACACAGAGGGAAAAGAGAGCCGCCGAGAAAGAGAAAACCATAATGCGAGTTTGTACGACGAGGTGCGATAATAGCAACCGTCGAGAGTCCATTCATTCTTAACGAGCCTTATGGCGTTGGAGAACCGGAAGAGTCCCCAGCAACAACAAAGCCTTTCTCCTTCAACAACCGTTCGATGTTCGCGAGCTGTTTGCTGCTGGTCGTAGAGGCATTCCGACGCATGGTGACCAGTTGAGGTAACACAATGGCGACAAGAGAAGCCAACTGATCGGCGTCCGCAAGGCTAATGGCCTTTTGTAGGACATAGTTGGCGAATTGGTCGCACATCATGAGCGAAGCCGCCGTCACCCCACTCGAGTTGGGGGATAATATCTCGTCAATGAGGACCCGACGGCGAATGGTATCAGCGGACACCAGAGCCTTCTCGCATACATTTGATGCGAATTTGTGGCTTGCCATAAGGAGGAATTTGCCCTTCAACGAGTCGATCATACGATCTCTACTTGCAAGAGTACCCCGCTCGAGAATGAATTGGATCACATAATTCTGAAGAAAATATCATCAACAACGCGACCATTAAAAAGAGACGGAATACGTACCCCAAACTGATCTTGCATCAAGGCGGATGAATTTTGATGAAGCTCTTCTGATAGTTGCGCCGTTTCTTCCTGAGAAGCATGTTCGAAACACCGTTGCAAGACACGGCATCCGTACGGATGAGACGCGAGGTTGCGGACGTTCCCAGAAAAGGCATTGATAAGAACCATCCTCTCGGATACAATCCGCTCCATGATCTTTTGAATAACCTTTGTAACATCGAACGACGGGATCAGCGATACAAACATGAGACAATCTAGATTAAACTTACATGGTTACCATTTGCATCCTTAACACATTGTAGGACGTGTCCGCTGAGTTCAGCTACAATGGCTGATTGCTGAGCAGGAGAAACACAGTCGATCGCCTAAGGCACGCATCAGATGGCGGCGAAACATTTAACCTACAAATACGAACCTTCTGCACAACACGACATCCGTACATATCCAGAGACAGCTGAAGCATATTTCCATCCATAACGCTACAGAGCATTTTTTTGTGATGAGGAGTGCCATATTCGAATAGCTTTTGGATGACCTATTGAAGACACGCGCGCGCGCGAGACAAGCAATTAGCAAGGCTCCAGAATCGAAATTAGACGAGATTTTGACGTACGTAATTACCAAATACGTCTCGCATGAGGACCAACGTATGTCCATTGGGAACAATCTCATCGAACACTGCTTTTCGTTCTTCGGGGGTGGCTGTATCAAACTTTTGTTGGATGAATCGTGAGCCGTGCTGGTCGGAACTGAACTCGACGCAGTGGCCAAAGACGTCCTAGATGGGAGGGGGATTGGCGTCAGACTGCGCTTCACAGGGCGGATGCGAGGGGAGGATGGCAGAGGGTCGTTCACACACCCACATACACACTTACCTTGAGTTCAAACCGTTTGAATTTTTGGTTTTTGAAATCGGCCAAGAAGCTATTCCCGCTTGACGAATTCGTTTCCCGCTGTTCCCCTTTCGATGCCCCCCCTTGGGCGCGGCGAGTACTCTGAGGATTATACGACGATGCGCTACTGTTATTGAGTGGAGCCGGTCGACGTCTTTGATTTGATATCGCCGTGGTGGTGGTGACCAATGGTGCGCTTGCGGTCGTTTGTTGAGGGCGGAGCGGACTTGATGCTAGTGGCCGGGTCTAGACAAATTTGGCAAAGCCGTCAGGATCGAGCAACGATCGGACATATTGGATAACGCACCTGTCGCGAAATTACAGAGGTTGGAGGCGTTGACATCATGACGGGGGGAGGAGACATAACGGCAGGTTGTGGTGGATAGTGTTGGGGGGACGTTGGTGGCCCGTAGGAGAAAGGATTAACGGGATGATGATAACCGTATGGGCTGATTGGGGAATGCATTCCTCCGTAGTCGTATGGGTGATACACTGAAATCGATGGACGCCTGGTCATTTGGTGGTATGGCGCTGCGTGGACTGGAGGGGGACTATACATTACGGGCGATGCATAGCTCGCCGCAGGGACCATTCTATGTTGGATATTTGCGTGAATAGAAGGGTAGGAATATGCTGGATGGTCTTGCAAGACAGGACTAGTGGCAACCGCGTAATAGGAATGTGGAGGTTGTGGACCGTACGGCGCTTGTACGGCACCCATCCGAGCTTGGGGAAAGTTTGATGTCGTCGAGGAGAGGATCAGATGTGGTACATGGGGACGCTGGGAGGTTGGTGCCGGTGCGCTACCGATGTGTGGGTTATTGTTGTGGGCGACTGGGTTGTTCACCTGCAGTTTAGCAAACGATTCGCCCATTTCATCTATGATCGATTCGACCTGACTAGGCTCGTATGAGCCACTGAGGCGTGACGAGGCCGAAGTTGAAGTCGAAGAATGTGCGGCCAAAGGGGATTCAGTTTCATACACGGACGCCTTCCCGGTAGACACTGGGCTGTACTTGGCTAGTTCTGGGGCGTCGTGACGGCCATAGAGAGGGAACATGGAATAAGAAGATGAATCGGCCATAGAGGATGGGGGAAGAAGGGGAAGTCGGATGGCTTGGGGAAGTGGGAGGGGCCAAGTTATAAAGGAAATGTCAGGAATCGTCAGAGAACGATGGGAAGTCATTTGAAGAGGTTTCAACGCGTGCAATCAAGCTCTCCATGAAGCATGGCAAAGGCACGGTTGCGAATGAAGGTAAATTGACTGATCGCTAGGGCCGGCCAAAACCAGTCAGAGAGAAAATGATTCCAGAAGCAGTTTAGGCGTGTCCGCTGGTGCTTCTATACTTCTGCCTACGGGCCGTTGATTTACGACGTCCCAGAGGGCTACCAGTCCCTTTGAATATTTAGGCGTGACGTGCTGAGGCGGCCTAGCAAATCAGGGATGTCCTCTGGTGGTATTCAACCCGCGACTGGCTGGTACAACTATACTCGCGCCACGTCCGTGGCGTATACGGAGATGCTAAACTAAGCCGTCGCGCGGCGCAACCGACAGAAGCTCGGTCGGTCAGCAGTCGCGCCGCCTGCTGAGAGAAGAGGAGCAAGACGAAGGACGGGAGCTGGCTATTCGAGTGATGTTGGAGCAGCAGCACCAGCAGCAGCAACAAAGTACCAAACGGCTACAATAAGTCATAAGCACATTCATTAGGACAGAAGCTCAAACTCACCGAGGTGGGTGTAATACGCGTGTTCGTCGACAAAATGTGGCGGAAATCTTAATCAGTGACCACTCTATTACGATCAGAAACACGATGGAGGTGGCACCATGAACCCCGTTTCTTGGTTTTGGGTACTGGGCGTTGACCTTTAGGATTAGCATTTTCGACAGGCTACGAGTCCGTCCCATCCTGTCCTTTGCAAAACTCGCAGCACGTCGCAGGTCGTCCAAGATGTCCTCCACAATTTCGCCGACATTCTCGGAACATTTTTTGTAGCTGCCGTCGAGAGTTCCAACTTTACTAGCTAGCGGCGACCCTCAAACCTCCACCCGCCATCAGCTCTCGGTCAAGATAGCGAGAAATATTCTGAAAATCTTTCTGAAATTTTCTGGGACACGTACGGAACGTTGACGATGTCCTGGCTAAAACAATCCCCGTCGTCAAACTCGCTCAAGGACCAAAGCGGGACCCGTTCGACTAAGGGCTCGACAAACTCGAGTTCACCCATGTCCGCTGGTACCAGTAAACAGTCTCAACAACATCAGCAGACACCAGTTACTCGCTTTCTGGCATGCGGGACCGTCTATATCACGCATACATTGTCCGTTCCTCTAGTAGCGATACAACCAGCTATTACTGTTCACGATGATGAAGAGGATACTCCGGTAACGAAGAGCATACGCGCGAAACAAGTAACGACTCAGCGGGGAGGAACTGCAGCCAACATCTTGTCGATCCTAGCCCAGTTCAATGCGGTACCCAAACTTCCTCCGTCACCGGTTCAAATTACAACGAGGAGGAGCTCGTTGGAGTGCGCTTTGGTGTCGCCGTTAGGCTCCGACGCTGCTGGACGAGCCCTGATGTATGAACTAGAGGCAGAGGGCATTCGAACTCGCTTCTGCAAGGTACATCCAGCGGGTATTCCAGTCGCATTCGTCTTACGGACAGGTGAGCGTCCATCAACACGTTTGTTATCACATGAGCTTTGGTTTCAGTA
>WSTN01000013.1:0-95593 GCA_019623675.1 Serendipita sp. 398 | reverse complement strand
AGGATACTTTGACCTGAACCGTTGCCAGTTCCGACATTCTGGCCGTTATTCACTGCATAGAATGCCAAGTATACACCCTAATAAAGGTTTCAAGAAGTAGAGCATTGTTCGATATAGCATCGCTTCAGAGTGTTTTATCGTGTCGGACAGGAAACGACAGACAGGAGACCTGCCATTCCGTTCTCTCCTGGAAACATTCCGATATGTATGACAGCTCTAATCCTACGAGCCTAACAACATGCGATATACACAAATGTTGAAAATGGACAGAGTTACAACAATACCACGACCGGCCAAGTTGATAGTTCGTGGCGGTCGAGCTTGGATCTGACCTTGTCAACCTCCGTGGATAGTTATCATGGCAAACAAGGCGAAAACAGACAAATCCCAGAAAAAGCTGTTGATACATCATTATTATGGAGAAGTTTCGATCGTAGCGCTTCTCAGATCCTCCTCCATTCGTGTCATCACTTTCACGTAGAGTTCATTCTTTCGCACTCCAAAGTTCTTGCTGTCAAGAGGAGTCTCCAGCACGCATTTTTTACTTCGGAATAACCGAGCGTGTTCCACTCGAACACCCGTCCAAACGGACTCGAGATGCACCCGCAAGGACCCGCAGCGGAGGTCGCAGCAAGTTTCTTTGCCGTATATAGGAATACCTATGAACGTTCCGTAGGTTAGGTTTGCAAATGCTAATGGAAATCGAAGACTGACCGACGGGAACAGGTCTCTCTCTCTCCCCATTGTCGACAAGTGCTACAATATAGCAATTGGACACCGTGGCCATTTCTACAATATCAAATACGGTCTCGCTAATGGGCTCATCCCCAGAGACATAAATCCAGTGGCGGCCGCTTGTAGTCCAAGGCTGCACATTTGGGTCCTCGCGCCTGGCCCATAGCTCTGGTGCTTGGACAAGTTCACGGAAACACAAATGCCACATTATATCGTTGTAAGTTGTTATTAGATGATCCTGTGCTAGAGGCTTTGGTCAGTCATCGGCTGGTGAACGTTTCGTTTTGCTAACGTAGAAGGTACGCCTCCTTATCAGGATCTCCCATGAAATAGGCCTGAATCTTGGTATCCGGATCCGATGGTGTTAGTGAGCGTAACTGATGCTGAATGCTTTCATGTCTTTGTTGATCTTGTTGAACAGCTTCGGCTTCGGCCTTTTCTATCTTGGCTAGTCTTCTTGAATTCTTCTTTTGACTAGTTATGTCGTAGTGGGCCGTGATGTGCGGACGACTCACCACAAAGGTTTTCAAGTCTTTCATGCCCTCTTGCAGAATCTGACCATGCTTTAGATGGCTCTCATTGTCTTCGTTCACCTTAAACACTTGTTCCTTCACACGAAACACAATCGTTTCGATCCGATCGAGGTTTGACGACCTGAACACCAATCAATTTCGGGGTATATCCTAGAGATGAGTGCCCAACCTCCCCAGACTCCACCATTTACCTGATTCCTCTACCAAGTTTCTGACAGTTTGCGCAAATAGGTTTGCTAAGGATTGATTGAATACCTCGTCTCTAATGGCCTCTAATTCACCCCTCAGGGGGTTTTCTTGCCACTTCTGGGATAGTTTGTAGCTTTCGTTTGCCCTATGTGCAAGGTATCCGAGCCGTGGCATGTTCTAAGGTGAAGGAGCAAAGTGTAGTCTGCCAGCCCAGTTTACGCCCTTCCGGTCGCAACCTTCTTTGCCCCGTTCTTCACCGTCTCATTTGTATGCCAAAATCACAGATCGGCTCGATGACCTCATCAGGACAGATGGATGTAAACTCAAATTCAGACGAGCCCACCCAAATTGATTGTGAGGAAATAGTCCCACTATGCAAGCGTTCTCGGCATGGCTCACGTCTCTCCATTAGATCGGACAGTTGATATTATTGGCATCGGGGTGCTGGAGTTACAGTCTCAGTTTGGTGTGTGTCCAGTGATGTTTGACTGGCCATACGATGTAGGCTAAACGATATAGAAATCACACCAGGGTTGACCTATGATGATTTAAGCGTTCAAATCTGCCAGCTCGTGTCAAATCAGACCCTAGTGGCACTTGTGTCGACATTTGGGCCTTATCCTGTTTTCCGGTACCCTCTTAATGGTGAAGCCATTTCTCCATCAGCTCGAAGAATATACATTGTCGACGAGAAGGAGGACGCTTCACTTGTGATAGTTCGAACACACGATGAGGACGTCGTCGTTCCAATTTGTCAGTTCACCTCCAGTACTGTAACGCTGAACCTGATACCGCCTTTTAGCTCTTTCAGCGGAAGATTATCAATCTTCTATGGAACTCGCGATCACTCGTGTCATTTTGGCACATGGATATTCTCCCATCTCGGTCAAGGATTGTCTGGGAATATCAGACATTGGCAACCAAAATGTTGCGAAAACCCGATTCCTTTCCGAACCAGCACACCCAACTATTGCCTTCGTAGAAACAGAATCAAGTGAGACATTCCCTCATACTCCCAATACCTACTAACAGCTTCATGCACTTAGGAAGCCTCGAAGTAATACGTCCTCCATCTACTTCACACATAACTGATAGTTTGGAAAGTTTCGCTCCAGATTCAAGGAAAATGTCCTCGTTCATAAGCAGTTACGGTTCCTCTTTTCCCGTGGGGAGGCACTTGTTCGAAAAGCATCACGCACAAAAAGCCATCCTCTACAATTGATTCACTTAACACGCGCACTGCTTCATTTGATCGTCAGTGCTCAGGAGATCGTGTGGAACAACGGAAACAGCCGGCGTCTGGACTACTACCTTGATCTACACCGGTATATCTTCACTTATTGTTATGACTGATCATTAATCGACTTAGACTAGCTGATGGATTGGAGACTTGTATGGAGGCACAAAATAGCTCTGAAAAAAGCCTAGAGCATCACTTTAATGACCTCTGTGGCGATTATTTTGGGGCCGTTGCGGTCAGACAGTCCCATGGTATATTTTCGCGTCTTATGAGCGCACTTCCGGTCCTACATGGTCCCTCTGCGACCCTTATGCAAAGTCATGACGCTTTGAACCCTAACTCCAAATTGAAACATACAGCTTCTCACGAGTCTACATCAATGAGTGGCAAAGTGCAAGACATGTCGAGACCTGAGCACCGACTTCTTCACTCAGACAAGACAATAGAGGAATTCTTCAAGCTCAGTCTGAAAGATAGTGATACCAATTCAGCGGAACAATCTGGTAAAGTCGAATATTTAGACCTATCATCTCTTCTATCTAATTTCAGTTCTTTTCTACTAAAAAGACAAGCTTAGCTTTGGCAGAAGAAGGTTGCGTGGCTCGCCAGGGGAGAGAAAAGGAAAAGGAAGAGATGAAGAGCCAAGGGGCTTTGTGCTTGAAACACTACCGCCCGAATGGGCGACACTACAGGCAACGCGACCAAACGTACATCAAGATACTGCGACTACAGCCCTTTCTATGGAAGAGAGAAGTACCACTAGGGCTCAATTATCAACCCCGGGTCCTTCTACGACCGATTCACCACAATCGCCTTCCCACGACCACTTAGGCAACGTCACAGCACCACATATAATCGTCCCTTCTCCATCGGCCGCTTCTACCGACACGGTGCCTTTGGTCAATGAAGACTCTTCGGGCACGAGACTCAGACATCCTATTCCCGATACGCTGGAAATTAGCCAAGCGGAGCTTGTCTGGCTCAACGGAAACCCAACCATCGTGCAATGGAAAGCTGGGGGAGCAAGTACCTTCAAAGTGATCTATAGCTGTAAAATCTGCCGGTGGCCAGAGTTAGCGTTTGAAACCATCTTGAAGCATGTTCTGGACATTCATTACCTCGCTCCGACCCAGTCTCAAGTGGGATGTTCCTGGTAAGTGTCAGTTTTACCTTGGGACTTTCGCATTCTGATTATATACGCAGCGGCGTTCTTTTTGCTGATACCCAAACGCTTGAACAGCATAGAAACCACGATCACTATGCCGATCAAGAGTTAAAAATCATCGACAAATCTGGGCTCCGCGGGCTTATTACGAACAAAGCTCAAATGATCGAAAAGCTGGAACCTCCCCTCGAGAACCTTTTGATGTACCACTCGGGAAACAGCAACGCCGCTAAAGCACGGATGCTGAACTGGATTGCTTTGCAGCGAAGGGATTCTTTCCCAGGACTTCTCTGCAGAAGGGGTCGAAATCAAACGAGGAACGGGCGTCTGCGCCGCCTGAACAGGAGTCTGATCATGGTCTGTTGTCCATGTGGGGCACCCAGATTCGACATGCGGCAGATGGCCATACATATCCTGGGGACTCATATTCGGGAACCCGGATTTTGTTGTAAACTGTGGTACGTCAGTCATTATATGCTGGTTTCATATATGCCTGATCATCCGGTCTATCAAAGCCCTTCAGCCTTTAATGCAAAGGCCAACCTAATACGCCACGTCCTGAGGTTTCACTCAACTTCTCCCAACGAACAGACTGGCGGTGAACCGGAGGAAGATGACGAAGAGAATGTAACGGACATGGACGATTCAGAGACGGAATCCGACTACGAAAAACAAAATATTGCAAGGTGAGAGTCAAAAAAGCTGTGGATCGGGTAGCCCTGTGCTGAGCGAGAATGTCCAGATTTGCTGAAGCGTTCAATTGGCCTGATTGAGGCGACTCAGTTAACCCGAACTCCAACTGGTATCTTTAGTAAGCCAAATATCGACATAGCAGGAGCGAGAGGACATGAGAGGAGGCGAGGGAGCAAGAGATTGAGAGGAGAGAAGAGACCAAGGGGTCCGAGGAGGAGGAGATGGTCAAAGGACAACCATCGTCAGGAGGAGCGAAAAGGGGACACCCGCCACGACAAGCTTGTAGCATTTTCTCCAGCCATTCCGTAACCCAAAAAATAAAAGGGAAGACCATATTCCGACCGATTAGGGCGTTTGTAGTGAAAGTGGGCGTGGTGGATGCTGATCTTATCACATTTGGGCCCCAAGGCTTCAGCACCTTGGGTTCAGGCAAACGCGCCGTCAAAAACGAGAAATTTTACCTTTTGCCCGTGTAAATGAGTACAAGCACAAAGTTTGCGGCTAAGGCAAGTATGAGCGATTGACAGTAATGAGATGGAGCTTGCGAGTTTGGCAGAAACAATTTGGGCTGGTGGGTGCCTTTATTTAGCGTCCGTCGAGCGGGCGAGTGAGCGAGGGAGAGGAGGAACGACCACTGGTGTCGAAACCGGATACACGAGCGACTTGACGAATGGCCTCGGTATCGATTAATGGACACAACAGGCTACTGAAGAGGGGTTTGAAACTGACAATGATACGTCATGAAGGGTACATGTTGGACCTAGGATTGCATCTGAGGAGGTGCTGGTGTAATGCCTTGGACTGTTGTTGTGATTGTGGTTGTGATTGATATGATGGTCGCGGACAGGGGGATCTGGTCCCAACGGGTGAAAAGTGAGAGCAGAATGAAAATTCTCGGACTAACGAGCATAGATATGATGCGTTTTGCATGAATATGGCACCTTGGTCAATCAATGATGATTGGTAAGCGAGGAGCACTACCCACTAAAATGTTACCTGTGAGTAGCGCGCGCGTGTGTGTGATCGAGCAAGGCGCCCAGATTGATGATTGGATGCTGATTATGTATATATTGGTTGTGAATAGTTGGTTCTAGAGGCTCTCAGCCAGACAGACGGTTAAACATCATTAAATGCAAGCTTGGAGCGGACAACTATGGCTCTTTGTTAACCTCCGCGGATAGTTATCATGGCAAACACGAAGAAAGCAGACAAAACCCAGAGAAAAGCGTCGATATACCGTTATTATGCGGAGGTTTCGATCGTAGCGGCACGGGGATCCTCCTGCATACGTGTCGACTTCACTTTTACCTTCACGTAGAGTTCATTCCTCCGCGATCCAAAGTTTCTGCTATCAAGAGGAGTATCGCGCATGCAATTTTTACTTGGGAATAGCCGAGCGTGTTCCACCCGAACGTCCTCCCAAATGGATTCGAGATGCACTTGCAAGGAGCCGCACGCCGGGCTGCAGCAAGTATCCCTACCGAACATAGGAAGACCTATAGAGTATCCTATGCGTTAAGTCGATTCATTCTGGTAGGAAGGTAGAGACTCACCGATTGGAACAGGTATCTCTTTTTCCCCGGTATCAACAAGTGCCACGATATAGTTATCAGACACGGTATTCATATCTACGATATCGATCACAGTTTTGTCGATGGTCTCATGCCCAACCACAAAATTCCAGTGACGACCACTCGCTGTATAGGGCTGCTTCTCCCGGTTCTCGCACCTGGTCCATACTTCTGGCACCTGAACGATTTCTTGAAATGTCAAATGCCACATTATATCTTTGTACGTTGTCATCAGATGGTCGTCTAGAAGTCTGACCGGTCATTATCTCCCAGCTATTGCTATTCGCTTGGCTAACCTAGAAGATGCGGCTCCCTATCAGGGTAGTCCATGAAATACATCTGAATCCTAGTATCTGTATTCAATGACAATCGGGCCGCCTCCTGCTGGACGCCTTCGTATATAAGTCGGTCTTCTTGGACAGCTGTGGCCACTGCTTCCTCCAACTTGGCTAGTTTTTTTGGGCCCTTCGTAACTGATTATACAACGGCAGGCTGTAGACTGTGACACTTACAAGGAAGGCTTTGAGGCCAAATATCCCTTTCAGCAGAATCTCACGACATCTCAAATGGCCTCTGTTGGCTCCAAGCACCTGAGCCTTTACATCTGAGACAATATCCCGGATGTCATCGAAATTCCACGACCTGGATTTTCAGTCAGTACCAAGATATGTGTCTCAGACGCGAGCATCCAACCTTTTACGGTTCTTCTTATCCTCTAATTTCTCGATCAAGTATCTAACAGTTTGTGCAAATAGATTTGCCAGGGAATTATTCGGTGCCTCTGCCCGAATGGTGTTTAATTCGTAATTCAGAGGATTATCTTCCCACTTTTGCAACATTTCGTTGCATTTTTTTGCCTTGAGTGCATAATATCCGAACGATGGCATATCGCAACGAGGTGCAGGGGAGCTGCCAGGCTGGTTTACGCCCTACAGCTACTACCATCACTGGCCCCTTCCTCATCGATCCTCTCTATCGTATGCCAAATTCACAAAATGGCTCGACAAACTCATCAGGACAGATGGATGTGGACTCGGATTCAGATGGCAGTTCCGAATTCAACTGTAAGAAATTATTTCTACTCTGGGGGTACCCTTGGCATGGCTTACATTTCCCATTAGATAGAACGATAGACATTGTTGGGATCGGTGTACTGGGCTTGCCTTCTCGGTTTGGTATGTGACTATTCGCATTCGATTGCCTCTTTGACACCCACCATATGGTATAGCAATTACACCAGGGATGACATATGAGGACTTGAATACTCAAATTAACCGGTCGGTATCAAAAGAAACCCTGGTGGCGCTTGTGCAAATATTTGGACCCTACCCCGTTTTCCGTTATCCTCTTCACAGTGAACAAATAGCTCCATCAGTGCGAAGAGCAAACGTTGTCGAACAAAATGACGATACCTCACTTGTGGTTGTCCGGACACGTGATGAGGATGTAGCCGTTCCTATCTGTCAGTTAGTTTCTAGCGTCATAAGGCTAATCTTGACAGTGCATTCCAGCTCTTTCAGAAGAGGATGATGAATCACCTATAATAAATGTGATTGCCCGCAAAATTTCGATCCACGGATATTCTCCAATCCTAATCAGGGATCATTTGGGAATGTCAGATATTGGACGTCAAAGTGTTAAAATCTCGAAGCTGTCATCAAAACGCGCTCATCCCACAATTGCTTTTGTGGAGACAGAATCAGGTACTGTGACATACCACGGCATCCTTCGGGTTTAGTGACAGTATTTTGACTCTAGAACGTCTTAAAGTAATATTCGTTCTGGCTGTTCGACACCTAACTAATGTCTCCAAAAGTTTTGCGCCAAATTCCAGGGGAATTTGCCTGTTCCGGCGCCATTAGAATTCCTCTGTGCTCGTGTGGAGATTCTTGTCAAGAGAGCATCATGCCTAGAGAGTGAATCTCTAAGTTTGATTCACCTGACACGCGCATTGCTTCATTTAATCGTCAGTGCTCAAGAGATCGCGTCCGACCATTGGGACTCTAGGGGCCTGGACTACTACACAAATCTGCATCGGTATGTTTCTACTTATTATTATTGCATATATCTGACAGATTTAGACTGGCCAACGAATTGGAGAACCGCATCGAGAAAGGAAATTGCTCTGAACAAGATTTAGAGAGCAGCTTTAATGAGCTATGCGGGGACTACGTTGGTGCAGTTGCGGTCAGAAGGTCCTACACTGTATTTTCGCGTCTCAAGATCAGACCTCCGGTCCAGCCTAGCCCTGCAACGATCCCTCCGATGCATGTGCATGAAACTTTACGCCGTAATCCCAAACGCACAACTGTTCAAAAGTCCACCAAAACCAGAATTGGCCTGCGAGACCCTAAAAACGCAACCGCGTCTACTTCGACGGTACCCCTACCAACGAACCGCCAGAAGGATCCCGTTATTCCGGCTTCTATTCCTCAAAATCTCCATCAACCGGTCGATTGGGACAGTGAAAGGCGCAAACTTGACAGGCACCATCGGTCGTGGCTCGATCATTATGCCGGAAACACCACTGAGGCAAACCATGAGGTTTTACGGAGGATCGTACACCACATACAAACTTACGGTACCCCTCCTATGGAGGTATTCGTCAAGGTCGATTCCAAGAGTGGTGTAGAAAAGGTCACCTGCGACGTCTGTCGCGCCAAGTGCCTCGAGGGCTTGATCTCGAGCAACGAGATTCGAGAGTTCCCGACTGTACAAAAGGCGGCGTCGCATATCACATCGGAGCATTGGCAGCTCCAGCTGTGGTCTTGTCCCGACGGGTGGTAAGTTTGTAGATCCTGACACCGATACGACGATCTCATGTTCTATTCCAGTGGGAAGTCTTTCCGCTATCGAAATAGTATCAAAGATCCAAGAAGCCACTCGGGAGAGTGCAAATTAGCTGCAACGCCCAGCGGAGTTATTGTTTCGGTAGTGGGAGCGAGAGATCCACCTGTATCAACACGCCATAGTGACCATAGTACCAGGGTATCCTTACCGGGAGCGTTGTATAAATATAGCTCCAATCCAACCGTCCCTCAAAACCATCAAGCAGACCACAAGGAGGAGGGAATGAATGAAGATAAATTTGAGATGCTAGAAGACACAGACACCTCAGGCGATGTTGGCGTACCCATAACTACACACTCTCTCGGTGACTCTAGCAACCTATCGATTGCCTTAGCACGCCATGATCGGTCAGTCAAGAATATTAGCCACGACGACATACAAAGTTTTTTTAGTTGGCCTCCTGATATATTCATCGATGTTTCCTCGCGCAAATCCTCTCCGACTACTCCACCGAGACTTCCTCAAGCCGATAGTTCTTCACGCGGCCTCCGACTGACAGGCGAGAAGAAGGAACTTTCAGATATCAACTGACACTTGGTCCTTCGAGCGGGAGACGATGAACGAGCTCAATCGGATATGCTCACTTGGGTTGATTACCTTCTAGAAGGAGAGAATTGAATGAAAGGCCCTGTAGTGGTGAGCAAAAGGAAGCCCAGGAATGCAAGGCCCGGGGAGGTGCTCCTTGGATACAGAATCTGCGGATTCTTAGCGAGGCACTGGTGCCTCGATTCCCAAACTTACACGAGTGATAGTGGACAGAGAAAACAAAGTAATAGATCGTCAAAAGATAGCCTGTAGCAACGTAGGGAAGAGGTATTAATAAATAGTAGCCAGAGTCTATGCCCTTCCTCCCTGTGTGATTATCTTCTTAATCGACTAGCACTGCTCTCCTCGACTTCTTGCTTTCGCATCTTTTCTCCATAGTAGACGCTGGGACAATAACCATAAGACATTTTCACTCACAAGTGGACTCATGAAAGAAAGTCATAAATAAAATGGATCCTGTTGGACCTTTACCTACAGTTACAAGATCAAGATGGCTAGAACAGGAACAGGAACAGGAACAGGGATAAGGAAGAAAAGGAAGCAAAAAGAGGGAGGGAAGGGGGGGGGCCAGGACTAGTGTAATAAATGAAAGCATAGATATTGTGAGCCCATATCCGTTTTTCTTCGAGTGTTTTGTTTCTTCGTTATTACAATATCTATGACCTTGCATGTGCGTGGTATTGTCGTAGTTGTCCAAAGAGCCACATTTACTTTCCTGTCGGTGGAGATTCATCTAGTTCTCAAGGGCGCCACTTCACAGGCTTAATCGACAACAAAACAAAAAGTGACCTGTTCAGACAGATAAGGAGAGACGACAAAAGCCGTAATCAAAGGATGAGAACATCCATCGGCCGCCATTGCTGCTAGTAGCCTCCTTTTGCAGGGTCGCCGGTCGCTATCGCCTCTTCTCACTGAGACGAATGATGGATCTTGGCGTAAAGGGAAGTCCTGTGACAACGAAGAGGGAGGCTGCGACTGGGTCTGTATGTGGGTCGACGCGGAGCAGCTTATTAGGAAACAGGAGAGACGAAGAGAAGGAAGTGTAAATAGGCGTCGAGCCCATCGCAGTCGCAGGACCCGAGTTCAAGTACTAGTGATGCCGACAGATGATTTGCAGAAGACGTGCAACTTTGGTCGCAGTCGAGTTAATAGAGATAGAGGGAGACGCCAACATTCACGTTTCTAGATATATAATTTAACACATGACTGGGGTAATGCGCGATTCTCAGACAGTTCCCCAGATTATGGATTCGCGAACGACGGTCAGTAATAGAGTTTGCGAGCTTGGATATTGGCGGGGGCATTTATTTGCTTAGCGTCCGTCGAGTGAGCGAGAAAGATGAGGTGATGGTTATCGATGGGAGAGACGGGGGAATGATCACCGACGTCGAAACCGATTACTGACGCAGCGAGTTGGTAATATCGTCGGTATCGATGGACAGAGGCGCTTGAAACTGTTGGAAATAGGATTGCATCTGAGGAGGCGCTGGGTTTGGGACTAGACTGTTGTCGTCGGTGGTTGTGTGTACGTATTTCGATATGATTGTTGGTCGTGGACGGGAGCAAGGTACCTAGGTTGATGATTGGACGCCAACTATGTACATACTGGTTAGCAATAATTGGTTCTAGAAGCTCTCAGGTAAACAGGCCGTTAATGCATCATTTAATGCAGCGGGCCTCTGACGCATTCGAGGTTGGATCCGATCACTTAGACTCTTTGTACACCTCTGCGGATGGTTACTATGGAAAACAAGAAGAAAACAAACAAAAAACAGACTATTATTATGCAGAAGCTTCGATCATAGCGGTACTGGGATCCTCCGTTCGTGTCGATGCCACCTTCACTTTCACGTAGAGTTCGTTCCGCCGCTCGTTAAAGTTGAGGCTATGAAGAAGAAAATCTTGCGCGTGCGTGTCACTTGGGAACAACCGAGCGTGCTCAACTTCGACGTCCTTCCAAACGTCCTTCCATATGTTCTGCCAACGGTCCTTCCATATGGATTGAAGATGCACTCGCAAAGACCCGCACTCCGGTTTGCAGCAAGTTCTCTTGCCAAATATTGGGACGCCTGTACAGTATGTTATACGTTAAATTGAGTCGTTTTGGTAGGAAGCTAGAGACTCACTGATGGGAACAGGTTTCTGTTTTTGCCCAATATCGACGAGTGCCACAATATAGCAATCAGACACAGTATCCATATCTACAACGTCGAGTACTGTTTCGGTGATGGAGTCTGTTCCAACAGCGATGACCCAGTGGTGGCCAGTCGCCGTATAAGGCTGCACCTTCGTGTCCTTGCGCCTAGCCCATAATTCTGGTGCCCTAACAATTTCATGGAAGTTCAATTGCCATTTTATATCGTTATACGTTCTTATCAGCCTATCTTTCTCTAGATGTCTGATCAGTCATCATCTCCCGACTTTTGCTATTTGTTTGGCTAACCTAGAGGATGCGGCTCCTTATCAGGGTCTCCCATGAAGTATATCTGAATCTTACTATCCGGAATCGATGATGGCAATAGGAGGGCCTGCTGCTGTTGGACGCCTTCGTGTCTACGTCGGTCTCGTCGGACGGCTTTGGCCTTTAATTTCTTCAGCTTGGCTAATTTTTCTGAACCCTTCTTATGACTGATTATACAGCGGCGACCTGTAGAATGGGGGCACTTACAAGGTAGGGCTTGAGGCTTTCTATCCCATCCCGCAGAATTTCACTATATCTCAAATAACTTTCGTCGTCTTCATTTACTGCAACCACTTGGGTCTTTACACTTGATACAATCTCATCAAGCTTCGACGACCTAGACTCTGGTTAGTCCCAAGATATCTATCTCAGGGGTGAATATCCGACCTTTCGAGGTTTCTCCCGTTGTCCGATTCCTCAACCAAGTCTCTAATGATTCGTGCAAATAGCTTTGCCAGAGAATCGTTGGGTGTCGCCTTTTCCCGAATGGCTTTCAATTCGGCATTCAGAGGGGTTTTTTGCCTCTCTTGAGACATATTCTTACACTCTCTTGCTTTTTTGTAAGGATCATATCCGTACGGTGGCATGTCCTGCTAGGGAACAAGCTGCCAGCCCTCGTTTACGCCCTACAACTGCCATCTTCCCTGGCCCTTTCCTCATCGACCCTCTTTATCGTATGCCAAAATCGCAGCATGGCTCAACAAACTCATCAGGACACATGGATGTGGACTCGGATTCAGATGACACTTCCGAATTCAGTTGTGAGTAATTGGTCCTATTCTGTGGGCACCCTAGGCATAGCTTACATTTCCCATTAGACCAAACGATCGACATTGTTGGAATTGGTGTGCAGGACTTCCCTTCGCCGTTTGGTATGTGCTCTTTCGTCTCGAGTTGACTTTCTGATATCAACCAAATGATATAGCAATCAAGCCAGAGAGGACATACGGGGATTTAAATGCTAAAATCAACCAAGCGATGTCCAAAGGGAGTCTGGTGGCACTTGTGCCAATATTTGGACCGTATCCCGCTTTCCGTTACCCTCATCACAGTGAACACGTTTCTCCGTCGGTACAAAGGGTGAACTTTGTTGAAAGAAAGGACGATACTTCACTTGTGGTTGTTCGGACACGTGATGATGATGTGATCGTCCCTATTTGTCAGTTTGTCTTTAGTGTTGTGATGCTGATGTTGACAATTCCCTTTAGCCCTTTCAGAAAAGGATGATGAATCGTCTATGATGGATATAGTCAAGGACAAGCTTTTAACCTACGAATATTCTCCCATCTTAATCAGGAATTGTTTGGGAATGTCAGACATTGGCAATCAAAGTGTCAAAACCTCAAAGCTGTTGTCCGAAGCCGTTCACCCTACAATTGCCTTTGTGGAAATAGAGTCAGGTATTGAGACATTTCATGGTATCCTTCGGGTTTAGTAACACCATTGCAACTCTAGGACTTTTTGAAGTAACCATTGCCTCTGCTGCTCAACCCATAGCTAATATCTAGAAAGCTTCGCTCCCAATTCAAGGGAAATTTGCCCGTTCCAAAGCCATTAAACTTTCTCTTTGCCCGTGGCGAGATTCTTGTCAAAAGAGCGTCACACACAGAGAAAGACTCCTTAAAAGTAATTCACCTGGCGCGCGCACTGCTTCATTTGATCGTCAGTGCTCAAGAGATTGCGGCAGATCAATGGGACTCTAGGGCTCTAGATCACTATGGCAAACTGCATCGGTACGTCTTCAATTGCTCTTATTACATATAACTGAGCAATTCAGGCTTGCCGACGGATTGGAACGCCACATCATAGAGACAAGAAACTATTCTGAACAAGATTTGGAGAACAAGTTTTATGAGCTATGTGGGGATTACATTGGTGCCGTTGCAGTTAGGAGATCCTACACTGCATTTTTGAGTCTCAGGAGCACACATCCGGTCCGGCATAGCCCTTCGACAACTCGTACCGCGACAACTCGTACCCAAGTGCAAGGAGGTTTGCGTCGTAACCCCAAGCGTGCGGCAACCCAAAAAATCACTGAAACCAAACGGAAGCGTTTTCACCCCGAGGAGACGTCATTGCTGAGTGGGAAATCCAAGTTTGTCTGGAAGGAAGACGACCTTACGACATCCGGTAAGATTGAGTTCGGATACACTCCCTCATCTATCTCTGATTTTCTGCGTTTTACTGTAATGATCAGAAGATGAGCTCCGTACAGATGATGAAAGTGCCTGGGGTTCACCGGAGCCCCAATACGGAGAAAAAAAAGATCCAAAACTACGATTTCTCTCACTTGGAACATCGCATCCCGAGGAAAAGGCTACGGTTGCCCGTACTGCCAAAGTCTCATCTGATGTATTGAACTTTGCAGGCCTGGAAGAACTGTCGGCGATATTAGAGGACAGGGAAAAGGAAAAGGTCAAGTACAAGGACTCGGAAACAGTATTATATCCAGAGGCTCCAGATGTCGCAGACGATCAGGACGCTGCTAAGCTACGCAGCACGAGTGTATCAGGTCAAAGGGCCAAAGCAATTCCCTATTCAAGCGCGAGTTCCGCACCTTCACGCCTTCCTTCCAACGATTGGCATCCGACAGAGGAACCGCCACCCACAGATGCTGATAGACGGGAGTTTGAGAGAGAGCTAGAGGGGCTGGATAAAGATCATCAATCAATCGTCGTTTATTACGGTGGGAATACATTTTGGACCCGGCGAACCGTGCTTCAGAGGATTTTGGAGTACCATATCATGACCGGCAACTGGCCGATGAGAGTCGAAAAGACAGGTACCAGTCGTGCAAATGAAGGGGTGCATCATGCAGAATGCGTTATCTGTGGTCGTGGAACAAACCCTCGAAAGCTCCTCAAAGTCCAGCACATAGCGAAACATTTGACTTCGGATGAATGGAAACTAAAACCATGGAGATGTATGTTTTGGTGAGCTCGTGTTCAGACTCTGAGATATCGCTACTGCTGCTAAGTCCACATATAGCGCAACTGCCTATAGTTATGATGGATCTCTTAAGACCCATATAAGGAGAATGCATGGGAAGGAGGAGAATGATGTTCGAGAAACCGCAGACGATGCACCTAGCTCCGCACTACTGCATCCCAGCATGCCACCCCACCAACTGCAGCCGGAGGAATTTATCATCCATGGGTCATCTCGAAGCAATATCTAAATCCATCACCAGCAAATTCTGCTTCAACTGGCTACCAGAGCCCATCAATAGCAACACCGTCTCCATCCCCTTATGAACTCTCACGTGGTCAGGCGGCCCTCGATATCGTTCGGATACCACCAGCTGGTGGTCCCAACAACGACCAACAGGTGATACCTACCTATATGCCATTATTCCCTCCTCTCCAGTTCAACGACAACAAAGAGGGCATGCTTGTGTGGTCTAGGCCCCTTTCACGGCTGAGAGCTCTACCAGAAGAAATCATCTCAGACACTCTGGAGAATAGTCTTGACCCAATAAGGTCTTCATACTCATCCATAACAAAAGATGCAGCTTTCTCAACCTCAACTTCGAATACTGTTGATACAGACAACCACGATGCATCGCAGTATCAAGCCCAATCCGGATCAACACAACAAGTGATGGGACACTTATTATCACCCTCTCACAAAGAAGATTGACCGAGCTCTAATTTCTGATGGCCTATAAGGTGGTCTGGATAGAAGATACGTACTACCGTCCAGATCGTTCCCCCATTTTGGATGCACACTCTGGTTGCATCTTATCTTTCTACCTATATCTGTAGTTCCTTCTCGCTCATATGGATAATTTACTGTAGTCTGGATCGTCCTTTCTCGGTTCTCATGTACTTACACTGCATCCCGTATCCTCGGCGCATCGAATTCACTCTACTGGTCCACCCTTGCTCCTCTATCTTGCACAATAGCGAAATGAGGTGATTGATTCGGCTAGTGACTTGTAGAATCAGTATGGTGCATTTGTCGATGTATGCCATCGAGTACACCTGGAATCCGGGAATCTAACCTTTCCATGGAGACTCTTGAGGTCCTCGAAGTCGAAATCAATTTTGCCCAGATAGTTCACCCGAGATAGAAGAACTGTAAATTGCGGACTATTGTGGTCGTATTGATATAGAAAGTGTGATAAAGTAGCACTATGGACAAACTTTAGGTGGTGAGCAGGTGCCGTGGGCTAAGCAATCGTCGTTGCTTGGACTTCACCTACCTGTCGATAGATAACAGACAAGACCGATTCATTGATTGTTTCGATGAAGGCTGGCACATGGATTGGCGTGGTCAATAAATAAAAGGTCATGAGATTCAGCTACGAGATTCAGCTACTCGACAACCGAAGTAGTATTAGTCCAATTCGGTCATGATGGATGTCACGAGGAGGATTGAAAGCCGACTCACCCGACTGAGCATCGACGCAACGACTTTACAAATTATAATCCTTGAGGTCAGACTGCCGTACTTGGATGTTTAATTGTCTAAGGAGGCTGTTATGTTCTTACTGGCCGCGGTTACTTTTTTTTCCATGACATTCTACTGCACGACGTTACAGCTTAATATCAAGTTAAGCTGGATCACACGATCTCACAAGCAATTCAGAAAGGCGTAGGTAACTCTACGCACCGACTACAATATCGAAACTTGTTTGCGATTTGTCAGCACCTGTCGTAACAGAATACACATAATATAGCCGATATACTAGTGGCCAGACACGGCCAGTCGTGCTAATTCTGATCTCGAACGTCGGGAGACCTTGAACGTACTGAACAAGGACTGACACGGAGGGAACGCTTCCCATGGCAATCGTCAACGGGTCGTGCCTTGGTGAGTGGCGACGCATGATCATTCCTTCAACATTTCGTGTCAGGAAATTGACTAAATGCAACCATTAGTCCAGATAATGAAACCACAGTACAAAGAAATATACAACCAAATAAAAACGCGTTTCTAGACCGACTCATTCCCGTGGCGTACAGCGTACATATACATCCACTGGCTGCCAGCCTCTCGGGCACAACCTTGATCTCCACCACAAAGAGCAAACCAAACTGTCGTTGACTACCAATTGGTCGTATAGGGTTCATCAACTGTGAAACGCTTGTCTATCTAGGCCTCATGACCAGCATTGCTAATAGAGACCTTGCGAACATATCCGGAGAAATCGAAATATTGGGAAAGCGACCGTTCTTTGATGGTCCATACTCGGATATCTATCGAGGAAAATACGATGGCCAGATGGTACGCTCGACTAACAAGGGCAATTGGCGCTGGGCTTACCCTCGGGTTATCTAGGTAGCGGTCAAAGCTCTGAAGCCCGTTGGTCGAATACAAACTATAAAAAGAGTGCGCCTAGATCCTGTCGATGGCAGTCTTTCTGAATATCTAGTAGAAAATACTCCGCGAAAGAGTGGTATGGGGTGCACTGGATCACCCCAATATTCTTCCTTGCATCGGATATGCAGAAGATAACGAAAGATTCGGACCATATGGTGCATTCATCGCTCCGGTGAGTGCTTGAAAGAATGCCCATAGTCGCGGGGTGGACTAACTCCTGGTTCGTAGTGGTGCGCCAATAGAGACATGTTCATGTATCTGACACAGTATGGTTCTGACATGTCCCTGGACCAAAGGGTTGCAATGGTGAGACCGGGTTTTGCTTTTTGAACTCTGGTTAAGCTCTCTTCTCCAGTGGAAGGGTGTCGTCGAGGGTGTGAATTACCTCCATCAATTCGACCCGATTATTGTTCACGGTAATCTGAATCCAGTAAGTAAATATGTAATTGGATGATCTGAGAACTGAAGATGACAGGCAAACATTCTCCTGGACGACAATTTGACCCCACGTATATGTGTTCTTGGTTTGACGAGACTCATGTCCGAGGAAGATGGCAGCTTGTCGACGATCACTACAATGGATACGGGAGCAGAGAGATACATTTCATACGAGCTGGTTGACCATGACGATATGGTTATGCCCACTGCAGCGAGTGATGTGCATGCATTGGGATGTGTGGGTTTAGAAGTAAGCTCTTTCCTAAGACAATCAAAAATGGAAGGCTGAGTCGTCTCCCAGATCATCTTTCTTCAAATTCCTTACTCGCATCACAAAAACAATATCCATGGTCAAATATTCCTCGATATTCGCAAAGGAGTTCCTCCAGCCCCTCGCCCGGTCAATCTCTATGGCGTAAAGGAACGTTGTTGGGATATTATCTCGAGTTGCTGGAGTCGAGGTCCTGCTACAAGGCCCGATACGAAAGCGCTCCTCTCCGCCCTTCAGACGGACATCTTACTCCATACAGAACCTGACGGTCCTTATTCTCCTCATCTTCGAACAGGGGGACTTGGCGCAGTCAAAGTCGGAGTCGCAGAGACTGGAACAGATGAAATAGCTCATGTTCCTCAGGCAAATGTCGAAGAAGACGAGGTGGCTCATATTCCTCAAGCGGGTTCTACCTCAGCGGGAACCTGGGGGACACCCAGTGCATCAAATCAAGTGACTGAATCGACAGAGGGGAATAGAGAGGAGCCGAATTTGGATTCCCACAGCAGCTCCCGGAGACAGGTCCAAGGAGATGAAGGTTGGAGAGTGAGAAGGCCAGCACAATTGCCTTCAATTCGACCATATAATATGCCGAGCCAAGCGGAGAACGAGCTCTTTTGCAAGTTTCCGAGATGGTAGGTGTTTTGCTTCGGCTCACGTTCCAGACATTGACTCTCTTATTCTTTGCCCTATTCCTTTCACTTCATGGCAGCCAGGCCTCGTTTAAACAACAAAAAGACTTTGATAAGCATGTTGAAAGGGCCCATGGCTCAATCGTGCTGTCCGACTCGAATAATTTTGTCTTGTCAATTAAGGAAATCAATGATCAACTTAGAGATATTCCTGGGCATCCACTTATCGAGGAAAGCCATACATACACGGGACTAAAGGGGTGGACCGTTACCTACAGCTACAAGAAAGAGATGATTGGAAGGGGGGATCCTGCAGCCAGTCTAGACGAGGCAAGGCTTTCAGCTGCTTGTAGGGCATTACACAACACGTCTTTGAGAAAGCCTGGGTATCTGAATATGGCTAGGAAGGTACGAGGTATACGTCTGACACCCCAACGGGGGATGCGCCTTACCGACATGATTACCCGTTCTGGAGCCAGGAGGATGATGCCGATTAGTCCAACTTCGCACCCGCCTCAAATTCCACTTGAAGACCCACCACAGTACCACCTTACTATCGCCAGTAGGGCTCAAAACCTCTCCCGTCTTCCTCCACAGCAACTCATTCCTCATCAACAACGACCGGTGCACCCCCACGAACGATACATTCCATTTGACCCCAACCTTTACACGCACGAAGGAACGGTTCCTTTGCAATATCCATCCACCTCGGCAACACCTACACAACTCCTTTCTCCCGCTCTCGCACGCCATAGTGGAGTGGATCCAAGCCATGGACAACCTCGCCGTTACAGTGGTAGCCATCCCATTGACACTTCGAAACCCTCAGATGAATCCGATGCCGATGAGCTCATGGATACATTGGACGACCTCGATATGGTTGAAGAGCTATAGATCTATTGCCG
The DNA here is from genome assembly GCA_019623675.1 of Serendipita sp. 398. Lineage (NCBI taxonomy): Eukaryota > Fungi > Basidiomycota > Agaricomycetes > Sebacinales > Serendipitaceae > Serendipita > Serendipita sp. 398. The sequence continues at coordinate 76,039 of WSTN01000013.1, read as the reverse complement.
TTCCATAAGATAGGGAATTCACCCACCACTCGAACCTTTCGTAGGACCCTGCACCCAAAAGCGATTAACGTGTCCCCGAATATCAGTAGCGCCTTCATAATCTTAACCTTTCCAGAGAGACTCTTGGGGTTTCGCAACATAATATTTATCCCCTTATTCGTACTGATAGCGATATCCTGAAGGTCACGGAGTACGATGGTTGTATTCACAAAGACGATCGTTTGTTTTCTCATTGAAATAAAGTCCAATGCTAAACCCAAGCTCTATATCTATATATAGTACCTCAAGCTTCGGGACGGCAGAGTCCCGTCGATGGGAATTGAACAGTTGCAAATAGTCGATTCGGGAATCATTAAACGCGAAAAGAATGAGGGCAAAATAGAGGGATGTTGACACAGACCAGCATCTGTCATATTACATAGCAGCTTGACAGGCTCGACGCTAACCGACGGATATAGGTTGTGAACTGAACCTGACTACCGTTGAGTATAGTAGCTAATGACCTTTACCTCGTGAATATACTCGAGCTCAACGAGCCTTATGTGCCTATGCCTTAATTGGTGGTCCATTCCTTCGACATTCAACATTCGACATTCGATGTTCATCTATGTCCGTCAACTGACCCCCGACGACTGTTATTTAATATATACGTTGAAACCAATGCGCAAAGAAGAGTGGGAATGCAACTCTCGACCGACTTAATCCCTGGATTCCTCTCTTCTGGTCGTCAGCCTCCATTGAACAACCTTGATCCCGGCCACGACAAGTGAGCAAAACTCTTGTTGGTTGACTACTGGTCGGTCAAGCTATAGATAGGGCTCGTTAAGTCTTGGATTCTTACCCGACATGGCTAGTGTTGTTGACAAGGAGCTCGCAAACTTATCCGGAGAAGTCACATTATTGGGAAAGCCACCCTTGGAAGGGTCGTACTCAAATGTCTACCAGGGCAATTGGGGTGGTGAAGTGGTACGTTCAGCCAGCGCCGTGGGCGATCGGGATAATTACCTCTAGGCTTACCGTAATCTCGATTGACTAGGTAGCCATCAAGGTCCTCAAGTCTGTTGGCGCAACGCATACTATGAGAAGAGTGCGCTTGTAACTCACCTGTATTTTGGACTAATCTATCTGACTAATTGATAGAAAATACGCCGAGAAGGAATGGTATCGGGCGCTATGTGTCACCCTAACGTTCTTCCTTGCCTTGGGTACGTAGAAGGCGACGAACAATTTGGACTCTTTGGGGCACTAGTATCTCCGGTCAGTGCTTAATAGGCCATAGTTAGGGTGAGTCGCTAACCTTTGGATCATAGTGGTGCACCAATGGAGATGCTGCCAAATTCCTCCGACGGCATGGTTCTTCCTTGTCTTTAGCCCAAAGGATCACTCTGGTGAGACATTCATCGCTCCAGTCGACCCATTTGACTCTTTCTTCTCTAGTGGAAGGGTGTCGTCGAAGGTGTAAACTACCTCCATCATCTCAACCCTGTTATTGTTCATGGTGATCTAAAGCCAGTACGCACACCAACAATCAAAAGGCCTGGAGGCTAATCACGAACAGGCGAACATTCTTCTGGATGAAAACTGGATCCCGCGAATATGCGATTTCGGCTTGGCAAGAATCGTTCTTGAAAAAGACAGTAGTGGGATGACTACCACGACAGTGCACACGGGATCAGTGAGGTACCTGGCATACGAGTTGGTTGTCTCTGAGGATATAGTAATGCCCACTCCGGCCAGTGATGTGCACGCACTAGGCTGCGTAGGTCTAGACGTAAGCTGTTTAACAAGGCGATGAAATACGAAAGACTGACTCGTAGCTTAGTTCATATTTCTTCATTACCCGTATTCGAATCGTCAACACAATGCCCGTGGTCATATTTTCCACGATATCAGACAAGGGCTTCCTCCCGCCCCTTGTCCAGCCGATCTTTGTGGCGTAGAGGAAAGTTGTTGGAATATTATCTCAAGTTGCTGGGACAAGAATCCTGTTGCAAGGCCCGATACGAGAACACTACTCTCCGCTCTTCATACAGTCATCTCGCTTCCAACGGAGAATTTAGTCTCCGGTGGCTATATGGACGGGGATGATGGAGTGCTCGATGGTGATCACCTCCGTCAGGGTACATCTGTTATTTCTGGATCCATTCTCACTTTGCAGGTCGATGAACCTTCGAGCTTGCATGGAGAAGCCGATCATTTGTCTGTGGGACATATACCGCACGGTCTCGATATTAGAACTTCATTGCAATTAGTCAACATATCGATCCAGTCGACGACGACAGTGGATGAGGAGACGTTAAAGAGGAGGCCCACGAGACGAAACGCAGATTTGCTGCTACCGGCATTGAGAGGTGAAGGCGATTGGGACGATGCTGCACAACACCTCGGAAAGCCGAGAGGTAAAAGGTCCCACGGAACATCCAAATCAAGTCCGGCTCGTGCACCATCGCGACTTCCTACCAAAGATTGGCATCCGACAACGGAGACACTACCCACAGGTGATGACAGACGGAAGTTTGACATTGGACTACAGGAGTTGGATCAAGAACATCAATCCATCGTCATCAACTATGGCGGAAATACGTTTTGGATGCAGCGGCTCGTGCTCCAGATGATTCTGGCGTACCACAACAAAACGGGCAATTGGCCGATGAGAGTCTCGATGGCGGGAACCAGTCATGAAAACGAAGAAGCGCTTTATGCAGAATGCATGATATGCGGTCATGGAAGAGGTACTCAGAAATTTAAGGTTCAGCAAATTGCAAGGCACTTGACTTCGGAGGAATGGAAACTGAAGCCATGGAGATGCATGTTCTGGTGAGTTTGTTGTGATTCGTAGTTGCCTCCACTCACTTTACGTTTGTATGTAGTCCGACTGCGTTTAGTCACAACGATGGCTCCCTCCAGACTCATCTGAAGCAGGTACATAATAAGGAAGAGTCGACTGTATGTGAAACATCTCTTGCAGAAGCTCACGTATCATTTGCACTAATCGAAGATCCCTTTCAATTTGACATTGTTTTGCAGTCTTCGCCAACTGGTATCTTCACTATTGCTCAACCAGTGACACCTACTTACGCTATTTTAGGTGATAACGTCACATCCAAAATCCAGGACGCAAACTTGCTGCCTAGGCAGCCGCCGTTGATGGTCGATTTATCCCGAGTTGGTGATATGCCCCGTCCCAAAAAGAGTCCCCTGATGAACTTGGCTCGCAAATTTCAACGCAATGCGGGTTCAGTCTCCCATATATCTACATCGTCTTTGCCTCATCAAATTGGCATTCGGCAGGCACTCGTACTTTCTACCGCCGTGGCAACAAGTCCTACTGGAAGCTCTGCGAGCTTTGTTACAAGTAACAAATCTTAGTGATTAGTTATGAAGCGTACCATCGCGTATTTTATATTAGCCCTCGTTTCTATGCTGCGACCGTTTCCCTGTACGCCTATACCTCAGTGAGTTTAGCTAGCCCCTTGTACCCGGTTCCGTAGTGTATTTAAACCTTTCAGCTGAGGATTATCTGTACTTGTTGTAAGTGTACCGGATACACGTGGGTTATATGAATACCATAGCTATTTCGATAGGTGCGTATTACTCAATAGTCGAGTGTGCGACAGGCTAGCCGTGTCGAGAGTTGGTTGAGCTTGGACCCAAATTCCTGAAGGATATCCCTGCATATATCACATGAGCATTAAGCGAACGATACATTTACTAGTGAGCGACGGGGGTCATATCGATGGTGATGTGACCTGACAAGATCAACAAGGTTGGAACCAACTTCTGAACCTCGCAAATCATAGCATCACAAGAGAGAGCGGTTACTCTCGCTCTTACTCGTACAATGAACCAAAACAATCGTTATTGAGGGAGAGTCCTTAGACTACTGGTCCGTCCGCCAGATATGATACGATGCGAGTCTGATTAGAAACTCTCAGGATCGTCAAGTTGGAAAGTGGACAATGCAAGGAGACAACGAAGCAGTGGCCATATCTGTGGTAATCAAAGTGTACAGTGAACTCGTCCTTGCCCGGCGGATACCCGAGCTCGACAACCAACAGGCGACAGGATCTTCAACGGGTGTGGTGGAATACCAAGAATCTACCAAACGTACCAAGGAAAAGGGTCCACAGGTAGAGTGAAATGCGTACCTATTGGCACAAACATGACCAGCTGTGGAGGGTGTCAACTAAGGCTGGTTTAAATAGATTGGACATCGTGTTCGCGCTGCAGGCGAGGGAGCCACATGTACATAAAACTCGTCTGCTTTACATAATCTGGCTCCCACTTTCTCCATGTCGTCCCCCTTCACCAACTCGACAGATGTTCAGGCGAACATCACTAGGATAACGTTGAACCCCAAATCAGGGGCCCTAGTGACTGTCAAATCAGAGCGAAGTCTTATTCTTGCCTATTCCACCTCTAGTATTATGGATCATTTGGCATCATCCTTCGGTCGTTGGGCCGACAAAATGGCTCGTCGTCATCGGTGGGGAGTCGACCCAACCACTGAAGACATTATGAACATCCTGGCTAGCTTGGGCCAAGACTCTGAAGGCAAAGAAGATCGGGAAATATTATTATGCAAGTTGCGCGCAGCATCCAAAAGCGGTGATCCCCTCCCTAAGCTCGCAGAGGCTTGCCAACGGCTCATGAAATACACAAGACCGTGAGTTATAAACCATCATCGCTAAGAGTGCACTTAGAGTCCTATAGAACGCAAACGGTTGAAACCCAAATGGGCGCCTTCAGAAAGATTGTGATGTTCACGACAAATTATCCCGGTTTGAGGCTTCTCTTTCTCCAATTTAACGGCTTAAAACAAGCAAAGCACACAAGGGCCGCGGTCGAGCACCTGTGGAACAGAACGTTCCTCAAGGACAACGCCTATCGACGCGAATGGGAATTCTTTTACGACTTTGCTATGCAATGCTTATCAGGCGGAGAAATAGCGGAAGAAATAGAAAACTGTCCCATCACCAATATGGGACTCGTGCGGAACAATGATCAGTCCTGGGTCATGGACAAGCTGATGTTCAAGTGGACGACGTGGTGAGCCCGGAGGGCATGGTTTTGAAACAACGTTGACATTATGCAAAATACCTAGCGAATTCTACGACATATCTGGCTTCATTGCGATGAGATATCTGGGAGGAATACTCCAATTACCTACATTTTGGCTGGAAGACAATCACGACCACCACCAGCTTTTCACCAGGAAATTGTTCTTGCGAATTAGAAAAGTGTTGGAAGACGTTGGTCTCGGGGGTGAAGGGTCCTTGGGCTCCGAAGAACATGTCGTAGACATGGGGGGCATTGACATTGTGGCTCGCGCGGCTTTGGTGGGTGTACATAAGTGGTCACAGATTGTAGCAGGAAATCTGGAGGGTGAAAGCTGGGTCGGAGAATTTCGGAAAGTGGTCAAACTGCTCTCGACGTAGGTGTTCCACTCTGGCTTTTCTCATTATAGAACTCCTCCGTTTGCTGATCACTGTGGCAGATCCAAGGCGAGGGAGATCTTCCCGGATTCTTCGAAGGAAGCAGTCACATTATTCTGTGAATTCAATCGTGACCATCCCCCGCCGAAGGAATCGGAGGTTACAAACGATTCAGACAACACTGAATCCCATATGGAGGGATCACGAGATCAAGTCTCACAGATACTTCATGGCACCAATGCGTCAATAGCGGAACAGTCTTCCAGGCAAGAGAGTGATTCTGCGCCAGAGGAGGAACCTGGTAATATTGCGTATTTGAGCATATTCTTTATCTGTCTCTGATTCTCCTACTTTCGACTTTTAGATGGTAGACCTCGTGCGGATGAGCGGAGCTTGCATGAATCATTAACGGAGGAAAAGAAAGACGAGGAGCCTGAGGAACCAGAAGACGACGTACATTTGTCGCCAGTCGTAACCGAAGCCATAGACACTTTGGAGGATGCTGAACTGCATGAAGGGAGGTCACGAGATCGAACATCCCAAACCCTTCATGACGCCGAAACACCGATAGTAGAAGAGCTCTCTGAGCTCAGCTCGAAGGGTAGTGACTCTGGATTAGAGGAGCGACCTGGTAAGCCGAGTGTTTGGCTGTATCCAAACACCTATCAATGATTATTTTTCTTCTGTTCTCAACAATTAGACGGGAGACCCCATGCGGTTGAGCGGAGCTTGCACGAACCGTTGGAGGAGGGAAGGAAAAAAGACCAGCCTGATGAGCCAGAAGGCGACGTACCTGTGTCGCCAGCGGCGCCGGAAGCTACGGACGATTCGGAAGATGTTGCATCGCACAAAGGGAAGTTGCCAGGCAAAAGTGCTCAAGAGTGGCATCTGACAGAGGAGTCGTCACCTATAATTACATCATTCTCAAATTACAGTCGTAACCATTCGCCACCAGTGGAATTGGAGGTTACAGACGATTCAGACTTAGCGATGTCCTCTACAAACTTAGTGGGCGAGGAGAAAAACGATAATGACCTCGAGCAACCGAAAAGTGACCCTTTTAGCCTGCCAATCTTCGAGCAATATATGACGCCAGGGAGTGGACTTGGGTATCGCTCGAATCGGGATCCCATCCTCAAAGGAACGCTCTTGTTCGAGGAACGGCCCCTGTTTTGTCTGCCGGAGAGTCACAATGCGGCCCACGTACAGCGAATTGTCGACAGCCAGACACCAAGAGATCGAGGTGCATTCTTCAGTCTGCAATTACCTCACCAATTCTTGAATAGAGGGGATTACCAGGGAAGGTTCTTGGCGAATGCTCTGGCGTGCGTGACAGAGAATGGTACTAGAGTCGCAGGGTTGTTTCTGAAAGGAGCTCGCTTCAACCATTCCTGCCGACCTAATGTACAGTATAGGTGGGACAGAAACAGTCAGCGGATGCGGTTCTATGCTATCAAGAACATCAGATACATGGAAGAGCTTTGCATCTCTTATGATGAATGGAGCATTCTCCTTCCACGCCCAGCGCGGAAACAACGACTTTTAGAGCTCGCAGGTTTCCAGTGCAACTGCCCATCATGCGTCACTCACGATATCACTTCGGACGACAGAAGAATCCATCTGAAAGAAACCATTGGCAGCATCGAACGTATGTTTACGACGCCGACTGCGAATCCACACGAATACGTAGTGAGTGAAGCGGTCCGACCTACAAACGCCCCTTACCTCCCACATCGACGAAGGTTGGCTAACGTTTCATCGCATTTAGGTGCGAAATTCGACTATCATCAACGCTCTATCTACACTACATCATGAAGGCATCTGTCGCTACAGGGACCATCTCTACTACGTAGGCTTTCGCAATGCAAGCACCGCCGGCGATGGCAATAACGCCATGCTCTGGCTAAACGAAGCTTGGATGGCTGTTAACGTTGCCGGTGGAGCACAAAGTGACTTTGGGCAAATATTGGCTCAGTTGTTGGCCAGCACTTCGGCGGAACAGATACAGCGAGGAAACACATCGCTCGGTAGTGGCCCACCACTCCTTCCTGAATAATTGTCGCCAACCTTTTTTTCTCTACAAAGCTTAGAGTAAGTGCTCCTTTGGCCTTGTTCTACTCTGCCACTCGGCTCACAGCAGTCCAAATACCTTAAGAATCAGAGCTGGCTCCCTTTGTGCGACGTATACACGTACATTCAAATCACTCACCAACATCATTTTGTACTCTCTTCAGACTCGACTCGCCTCGCCTTTAGTGGTTTCGACAGACGCGATAGGAGGATATGACCTCTTCATACTCGCTTTAAATATAGAGGAAAAGATCATTTTAAACACGGAATTTAAAGCGTCGAGAATATTGTTTCTTTCCATTCTAATCAGTTACGACACAAAGCTTAGACCGTGAGGGTCAGACGGTGCAAACGCACTCGGCACTCGGTTTTGCTAATTAAAATATGCAATCTAGATCTGATTGTCGCTCATAGTCAAGACATGGGATCATCAAGAAGGGAAGTAGAGTATTGAGACTTGGAGGAGGGAATAAACTACGGGATGGCCGACGACTGCAAGAGAAGTCTGGCGGATTTGTGGGTTTTCTGAGAGAGAATGAGAGGAGTGAGGGGTTGGGAGGAGCGCGTACTACTCGTTCGATTACCTTACGGACCGAAGTGATGCCACTGGTCGTAATAAGCAATCGCTCACCTCGGCGGATTTCAACTTGCTCACCTATGACCTTTTGTCGAACGTATAGATCACGAAATAGTGACCAAAGGAGTACAAGGTGCCGCACTTATGACAGAACCGAACATGATCTTAGTGGCACAAATCCGACAGGTTACCAGTCAAAGTTCGATCTATTCCCACCGATATAGGTACACCAGTTTAGCTCCGAGAGGCATTCTTCCGTGGAGAGCGAATCACCCAACTTGAGTCAGTCAGTCAGTCAAGTTTCCCTTCTCCCCAAACTCACCCCTCTCTGCCATACAATTCCGACCTGAAAAACGTCAAGGTGCAAGTCGACCTCGACGACGCGTATCCATCCGAAACAAAAGCGTATCTTGAGTTGAAACCGATTACGCACGGTACCGAACCGTCGAGTCCTCAACCCTCTCTCCTTCCTTCCTAACCTCAAGATATAAGCAGCAAATCCGACCAAAGTCACCAGGACTCAGACCCATAAAACGAAAAAGCGTTCCGTCCTTCAAGTATAAACGTCAAAGGTGCTCCATAGTCGAGAGTAAAGGAGGAAATTTCCTAAAAATCTGGATTTTGTCAGTTCCTCCTCCCCGTAACGTGTCGTGGATCGTAGACATTCTCCAGAAACCGTGGGTCTTGGGGTTCGGTGCTGTTTCTTTCCCTCGAGTCCTAGTGCCAACCACGTTCGTCCAAAGGCAGCTATCCGCACCGATAAAAACTGTGAAATTTGTTCTTCATCGCTAAAAATGAATAATCAAGTAATGGAGGTCAGTGTCACTCGGTTATGACGGCGTTTATGAGAGGTATGCTCGAGATTTGACAAAGTCGGCTCTTCAGCGGTCGTCCAAATGCAGCAGCAAGGAGGTGGTAAGTGACGAAATGCGGATGACCGGATGTTTTAAGTGGCTGAGATCGCTGTTAGCTGTTCTCGTAGTCGGTCACAACCCCGCAAACGGCGTCCATGTGCATCAAGCGACCAACACTCAAGTGGCCACGGCGGCAGCAGTCAATCAGATTGATCATAGGTATGAGAGTGGTGAGTTCCTATCGCATAAAATGCCGGATGGATGATCTTTGAGCTCATACCTTGCGCCGTTTCGGAATGATATAGTGATGGAGAGCAGGCATATAGCAAGGTGAGGCGTTGAAAAAGGTGTGGACCGTAGGGATCTCTGCTGAACGAGAGTATACAGATTTTCTGAAGCGTTTGATTGGCCAAATTGAAGCGACTCAGTCGACCTGTGCTCCCACAGCTGGTTCATATAGTTAGCCAAATGTCGATATGGTTAATTCAATTAGAATATAACGCTCACCTGTCTTGATATCTCCAAGGTTGACCCTGCTCTCGTCCGACCTTATTGCGTTGCGATTGCACACCGTTTTAGATGGTTGAAGTGCCTCGGGTTTGTGATTGGCTGGCTAATCAGGCAAGAAGGGAATGGCGATGAGGAGATCGCGAGGGAAAATGTAGAGTAAAACAAGATATCGAGTTGGATTCTTGCCCATATCTCCAGATATGGGGTCGTTGAGAAGGGAATTGGGGCGTTGAGATCAGAAGGGGGTGATGCAACCTGTAGGATGGCCGACGATTGCAAAAGAAGGTTGGTGAACTCCTGGGTTATTTGAGAGGAAACGAGAAAAGGTGAGAGAACATGAGAGGAGGCAAGGGAGGGCCGGGGGGGCTCAGAGGGAGGGAAGAGTCAAGAGGAGAGAAGTGGCCAAGGAGGGTGTGGTCGGAGGACAACCTGCGAGTGGTCAGTCCCTCAGGAGGGGGGCGAAAAGGCAATCGCGCCGACTCTTCACTGCGCACGCCCTCGTCAGCTAAAAGCTTCAGATTCGGTCAAAGAGTGCTGTTTGCTTTACTTTTGTGCTGCGGAATGGTTGTAGGAAGTGCTGCAAGGTCGGTCGTGGCGATGGCATGGTGTTGATACGTGCGCCTGAGTCGTTCCGTTGTTTAGCCCCTAAGGTTCTCACCAGCTTGGGTTCAAGCGGGATACGCCATCAAGGAGCAATAAAAGTTACTTTTCCTGTGTAAAATGAGTTCGACCACAAAGTTTACGGCTAAGGTAGGCGAGAACAATCTCCTAAGGCCAGAATTTAGGTTTAGCCTCAGATCCCCCGAGCTCCCTGGCTTTCCATCGTTTACGCTATTGCTTAACTATAGAAATGCTTGTGATAGTAATAGACTAGAGGGTCAATAGTTGATCGAAGGCTCAAATTTCTGAGTGAGCCCTCAGTGGTTCGCTACACTCAAGTTGGAACCCACCTCCTTAGCCTCCCAAAATCGCGGCATCATGACAGACAGCGACCACTCTCGCTGTTGCTCGTACATCGAACCCATTTAATTGTTGTTGATGGCCGAGTCACATTGATAGCTCACAGTTGGTTGAATTCGTATTTACATCCAGAGCCAAAGCTAACGAAGCCTATTCAAAGAGATCACGATCGCATATAGCTTCTAGATGGATAGCTCTCGGGCGTATAGCGGAACTGCATCGAACGAATCGTCGCATGATTCTTGCTCAACCAACCATCTCGGATTCCTTTTGCTCTACAAGAGAGACACCGTTGGGCCAAACAAAAGCCGTGGAATGAATATTTTGGGTATCTTGTACTTTTGGAGGCAGGCACCCGACCAGTTGCCTTGAGGCCTTTACAAGCGCCTCGAGACTGTCTCAACCACCCGTGAATGTTGGATGACGGCGAAGCAAGGCGAGGATCCTAACGTGAAATTACCGCTATAGACGAAGCGAAGGGCATACTGGGCTTGCTCCTATGGCGGGTTTGCACAGGGTCCACTGGTGGGCTTGCCTCGGTCCGCGCCTGACGCCACTCTACGGGACTATAAGAAGAGATACATCTCAAAGGTCTGTTTACTTTCGACTCGTCCGATTCTCTCGACTTGCTTATCTCGTTCATGCAGCGCAAAAGCTCCATTGCGTTTATAGCGCGCTTTGGGAAGATTAAATCGGTACTACGAATAACCGATTCTACTCCCAAATTTCGAAAGCCCTCTCGAAACCCGACAATATCTCTTGATCCAGTCGACGCGCTTGACGTCCCTACTGCTGAGGTCGAGAGACCTAAGCCATTGAGGCGGAAAGGAATCGTTCCAAAGTCACAGAAATCCAGCACTCCTGAGACCAGAGAACCGTATGTACCCCAACCTAGACGGAAGTCGACGATCAAGTCTGTGGTTAGCAACACAGAGAGAAGTGCACGCAAAGAAACCGCCCAGAATGGGATCTCTACCCCCAAGAAGTCAAAGACCAAAGAGGTGCCGTTGAAGGAAAGCGGTCTAGCGAATGTGCAAGCGTCAGCGGTCGATGCAGTCGTCACCGAACAGCCTCTTCAGCGCTGTACACGGGGCTCGAACCGCGGAAAGCACACTGATCCACCGTCATATCACTCAAAGCGAACCCAATCCCCCGTCGCTATTCGCCGGCAACATCCCAAGGACGCAACTGCGTCTGCTTCGACAACACCCCTACATCCGAATCCCCACAGCCAACCCGTTATCCCGGCTTCTATTCCTCAAAATCTCCATCAACCAGCCGATTGGGACAGTGAAAGGCGCAAACTTGACAGGCACCATCGGTCGTGGCTCGATCATTATGCCGGAAACACCACTGGGGCAAACCATGAGGTTTTACGGAGGATCGTACACCACATACAAACCTACGGTACCCCTCCTATGGAGGTATTCGTCAAGGTCGATTCCAAGAGTGGTGTAGGAAAGGTCACCTGCGGCGTCTGTCGTGCAAAGTACCTCGAGGGCTTGCTCTCAAGCGACGAGATTCGAGAGTTCCCGACCGTACAAAAGGCTGCGTCGCACATCACATCGGAGCATTGGCAGCTTCAGCTATGGACCTGTCCGAACGGATGGTACGTTCGTGGGTCCTGAAACCGATACAATGATCTCATATTTCTATTCTAGTGGAAAGTCTTTCCAATATCGAGATGGTATCAAGGACCAGAAAAAGCACGCGGGAGGGTGTCAAATTTCCCCAACATCCACTAGTCCTCCTCAATATTCTCCCACAGGGGCCGTATTTGGGACGGAAAGTCTACCTGTATCAACAAACCATAGTGGACATTATACCAGTAATGCATTACCAGACGGTTCCTCTAGGCATGGCCCAAAGACGGTTGGGTCTCAAAACCACCAAGCGAGCCACATGAGTACCGCCGTTCTCCCAGAACGACGGAATGAGAATCATGGGAAAGGGGGGCTGTCTGATATGGTCCCACTTCTCATAGGATATCCTCATCCATCGTCTCCAACCGTGGTCGGCAAAGGCATAGGGCAATCCCTGATGCAGACCGTGGGACATCCACCAACTCTACCCCATTCTAGGTATTCGAGCTCTCAAGCCGGCTTCAATCAGGCTTCGAGTCCGGGTATTGGAGGTGTCCCTGGTCCTCAGCTCAGGAGTTCGCAACTGATACAACCCGTGTATACCTCTACGACAAATTCCGTGCAACCCACTTCGAGCCACTTCGATGAAAGCGGTGATTGGAGACAAGCGGTGTCGAATAGTCAGGTTGCTACCTACCACCATCAGCATTCTGCCGCCTCAATGTCCCAAACCCGTCGTAATTATATTCAGCAACAGCCTCCAGTCGTTCCGTCTGGATCAGGTTCATCCTCCTCTCACTCGAATATGGGTTATTCGCACCATGGATCCCGTATGGCACAGCAACAACAACAACCTCTACCCTCTCAGTATCCGATTGCTACAGGATTACCCCAAGATTATCCAGCTCAACCGATACAGACTACCACTTACCACACGAGCAGCTTGACTACGACACAGGATCTAGGCACTTCTGTCTATGGTCTTGCGGCTGGGTGGGAAGGGTCCAGCCATACTCCTGCATCGCATCAGCAACATGGATTTAATTCGACGTACAGCACTACGTCTGGAATGGAGAACGGCTCTGGCTATTTACCCTATTCTGGAGAGGCGATACCCAGGTCAAACGGCTCCCAGTTGGGTTATTCGGGTGCTGCAGCGCCCGTCCCTCAAAGTCGTTCGTTGGGGACGTCTGGTCGTCATAGTATTGCGGGTTCCGTTCTGCCGACAGTGAACATTTCGTTTATGCGTCCCGTGCAGCGCAATTCCCATCACTTTCTCCCCCAGTAGGCGTGGCGTGTCCTCGAGGGTGGCGGTTTCACGACCTGAACGTGATCCTTTCCTCGGGGAGCCCCCCTATTTGTTGTTTTCATGACGATTCTCCTCTTTTCATTAGGGATGACGGGTCTCTGTAATATGCTTTTTCATCTTTATTTGGCCTAGAACTATTACAAATTGAACGTGTTTGAATGAAATACTCGCCAATTTCTTCTCAGTCTTTCGAAACCGGTAATTCTTCCGTGTCTCGTGTTCGTGCTTCCAACTGTTCGACGTGCAACGTTCTCCAACTATTCAGCTCATTGAATAACGTAAAGATGGACATAGAGAAGCAGATGTAAATGGACTTTTCAGTCCAACTGAACCAAACCAGACGCTTAGGGTAGCGATAAGCGCCTTAATACTTGCGTGGTTCCATCTCTGGTTCATCGAGAAGGTCATTCTGGACAGATGTCGCGCACGGAAGGATCTTGGAAAGTACAGAAAGGGATAACATGTCCCCGTCTGGTCTGGTCTGGTCTGGTCTCGCCTGTCACAGTTGGACATAATGTGAGATATCATGCCACTATCCCATGTTGACTTCTTCTTTCAACGGGATCAGAAAGGAGGACTCTGTCCATTAACTTTTGCTCGGTCAGCAGTATCCAAAGAGCGGCGCCCACTGACGCGCACCGTCGCGACTGCAGCTGCCTGGCCCTGCCTTGCTCGAGAGTGTCCCAACCCGCAGCACGGCCCCTTCTTCGTCACACAGATAAGAGTCCTGTCGTTTGTCCACTTGGATTCCGATTATCCACATTCCCCGTGCAGGCAAATTGTGCTGGCGACGGAACTCAGCTTGTGGCAGTCTTTGTTTCTCCTATCTTGTACCCAGACCACTACCACCACTATCCATCGCCCCCCTCCCACAACACTCTCGTATTGTACAACCCCACTCGTTTGACTAATATGCATACCCGATTCCTTTGGTCAACGGGCAGCAACGGCAAGAAACCAGTTGGAACGACAGTCCGTGAGCTCGCCTTTGCGCCGCTCTCCGTCACCTGCAACGCGATCAGCCTCCGAGACCAATTCGAGAACCTAACGCGTGAGTGATATCGCAAGCTGAGAGACTGCGAACGAGTGGCCAAGCTAACGCGAATGCTTCTCGACCCCTAGTGGGCGCCTCCGGAACCGACGTCGTTCAAGGCGCACATGCGCACGGCATGTCTAATCATCATCACCCTTTCAATCTTTGTAGTAATAGAACACGTGGTAAGCAATTAGCGGAGTTTGCGTACCCACTGCTGAACGATTCGTCCCCAGGTCCCGCAAACGCACACCCCGCGCCCATCAAGAATGAACCAGAGGATCAACACATGACATTCGGCGAGGACGAATGGTCAACCGATTGGCCAACCATCTGGCAAGGCAGGATACTTAGCCCTCCAAAGGGCCCAGTAACCACCGTCTCAAAGTCGAGAGGAAAGTCCAATGCACCACCACAATCCAGATTCGATGTATACGAGGTTCATAAGAAGCTAAATGGGACCACGGCCAGCCTCGAAGAAACCCAAGTATTCAAGCAACGAGTCCGCACCCTGGAGCTCGATGATGAGCTTTTACGACTCGTGATGGACCATAGCGGTAACTGTTTTGAGTCGCAAACGATGCTCATAGACAAGCTCGAAGCGTTGAGAGCAAAGGGTGTGGTCTTTTCCTTTTGGATACGCCTGTCTGCGAAAAAAGTAGGAGCAAGCGACCGGGTCAACGCCGCGCTTGAACACAAATTCCACTGCACGATAGAAAACTGCAAGAAGAAGCCTTCAGAGTCTCTCCAGAAAGCATGTCAACATCTCACAGGCTCTCATTGGAAATTGAAGCTGTATCAGTGTGGGAAGTGGTATGGGACCCTTTTTTTTTCCCGGGGCGGACTGACCTGATCAAATTTGCAGTTCGACTTCGTGGCCGTATGCAAGAAATGCTAGCAAGCACCAGAAGTATAGTCACTGTTGGGTAAGGCTACCCCCGTTGTCCAAGACCATCACTCCCACTCCTCAGGCGCCAGGTCCCTCGTCACATATGACAGCCCCTTCTACCACCGTTCCCGCGTCAACAACTTCCCACGTCCAAAGTAGACGACCAGCACCTGCAATGGGAGCACCGTCAGGTGCAAGACCCTCCGATTTCCTCCATACTCAGGCAGTAGGACGTGCCTCCCAGCAATCTCTACAGATCCCTGGTGGCGTGGTCGACGGAAACTCTCATGTCTACAGACATCGACAACAACAACGACAACTGCAACATCAACCCCAGCCTCAACAACCTCAACCTCAACCACCGCGTAACGTGGACCAGCAACCGCATATTCAAGGGTATAATCAGCAGTGGAATACAAGCCCCGCCCAGCCCTTACAGGGGCCTACCATTCCTTTCCCTATACCTCTTTCTTATCCACCACACATGTATTACTACCCGCATCACGCTACAGCAGATGTACCCATTGCGGGTCCTTCTACTGGTCACCTGTGTCCTCAAGGTCGCCAGGCAGCTTCGAGTGGCTACCCATCTTATACGACACTCGGTCCTTCTTATGGCCCACAAACTCTTCAACACGCTTACGCTACGCGTGACATCCCTACTCACACAATGGCACGAGGTGCATCTGCCGCTGGCCCTCAATCGAATCTCCGGATGCAACCTTCATATCACCCTAATCAGTGGAACACAAACCAATGGACGGAGCACACACCAGCTCCCTATAATGGTCGCTTTGGTGTTCCGATGGGCCAACAGCAACCGAACATCACACCAACTTCCAACTTCCAGTCATCGCCACTCGTGGGACAATTCCCTGAACTTATTACGTCTCGTCGTGGATCTGGACCTGGATCAACGTCGGGTAGTTCGTTATGCCAGTCGGCTGAGCATCTCCCTTATGAGTCTACTAACCCCTCTGGTTATCCAAGGTTCGCTACCCGGAGCGCAACTGTTAAGGTCGTCGACTTGTTGTGCGGGGCTATTGGTCCCTGCAAGCTTGTCGGAAGCTTTTTCATTGCACCACCAAGGTGGCGATGCCGGATACTAACCTTTTTACTTTTAGCTAATTATCGACCCTGGAAAGCTTTTCAACAACCGTCAATGCTCCCTTATGGAAACGAACTGCACTGCAAGAACTTTTTTACGATATCTGTATCCCAAATGCAAGCAAAATTAGACTCCGGCGTCAAGCAGTCTCACAATACGTTGGCGGCCATTGGACATTCACTGGTAATTTTCCTGTTTTCTTTTGAATGTGTCGGTATCTATGTTCATCACCCTGTTGTCAATCGGATATACATGTTCATTTCGATTAAATTCTTGGCCTCGTGAGCTTCTGTATTGTGGACGGGACCGAAATTCTGACCGATCGTTGTGAGATCATCACGCCAGATATGATCCTGAGATGTCGTGTACAGTACAGTATCAATATGTAAGGTGAGGTGGTTATCTATACTTGACAAGAGGTCAAACTTTCAGCCTTCACCCCCCAATGGGGATCCTCGAGGCGAGGAAGCGGATGAAATGACACACTACGCTATTTTTTTTAAAATTACCCTACTTTGCCGCATATCAGCACGAACGACGTCGATCTGAGGATTACGCTTGTGCATCTGGATGAGACGACAATCCCGTCACTCGACAGTCAGTCAGGATCTCACGTCTCACCCATGGACATGAACTACAAATTCCGCGCGTACCGTACGCGCTAGCATAAGGAGATAGATTTGTTGAATATTACGAGTCAACAAAGCACTCGACTAATTCGGAAAGTTGGCATAGCTAGACCAGTTGTTTCCGGAGACGTATTTATGTATCTATTGACCGTCAAAGTCATTTTTAACTTATTTTGTAACTATTTGACTAGGTTAAACTAAAGTTTGTGTGCGATGTGACACCCCGACACCCATCTCCACATCTTCCACCACAACCATATTCGGCAGGCACTGACGTCAGGAGGCATCGGTCCTCTATACCATTCTCAATGGATGGAAAAATGAAAGAGATTTTAAGAGCTGGACGTCGGGGTCTTCATAGCGCCAAAGCGTCACTGGTGGAGGAGTTCTCCAAGTTCAGCCTGCGGGATGATGATTCTGGGTCAGAGGAGCGACTTGGTAAGATCAAGTGTTTGTCTGAATCTTCCAATCTCTTATGGATTAAATATCTCTACCTCGCTTCTGTCATCAATGATTAGAAGATGAACCTCGTCCGGGCGAGGGAGGCACGCGTGAGTCGTTGGAAGGCCAATCCCGAAGAGGAAGAGACGCGAAAACAAGAAAAATTTCGCTCAGACTTACACGGGCCAAGGAGAAAGCCCCGGACGGCCTCTCCATCAGTGACGCCTTGCGCAGTTCAACGAAGTTTGCTAGCGTGGTGGCGCCGTCGACGAAAGCAGAGGAGAAGGAGAAGAAAGAAGACAAGCCTGAAGGATCAGAAGTTGAGGTATGTTTGCCGCCAGAGGGAGTGGGAGTCATCGATGCTTCGGACGATGCACTGGATACTAGGGGTAGATCGAGGGGTCGAAGGCCCAAATCAACTCCTTATCCGAGCACAAGTCGCACACCTTCTCGGCTTCCCTCCCACGATTGGCATCCGACAGAAGAGTCGCCGCCTACAAACGATGACATACGGACGTTTGGCAGAGCGCTGGAGGAGCTGGATAAGGACCATCAATCGATCGTCACTCACTACGGTGGGAATACATTTTGGACCCGGTGGCTCGTGCTTGAAAAGATTTTGGAGTACCACAACAAAACGGGCAACTGGCCGATGAGAGTCGAGAGGACAGGAAGCAATCGTGCCAATGCAGGAGTGCATCATGCTGAATGTGCGATGTGTAATCGTGGAAGAGATAACCATAAACTGAAGGTTCAGCACATCGCGAAACACCTGACGTCGGAAGAATGGAAGCTAAAACCATGGAGATGCATGCTTTGGTGAGTCGCTCGAGTTCTTGGGCACCATAACTTTTGCTAAGTCTGCATGTAGCTCGGCCGTGTATAGTTACAACGACGATTCTCTTAAGACCCATGTGAGGAATGTCCATGCCAAGGATGAATCTGATCCTCAAGCAATCGTAAACGATGCACCTAATCCTACATTCTTGAATCCTGTCACGCAATCTACATCAGCTGCAGTTCAAGGAGATCGTTCGGGGAGGAGCTCAAACGAATATGTCAATATATCACCTGCATATACTGGTTCTACGGGCCATCTCAGTCCACAATTGGCAACTCCATCTCCGTCTTTTCATCAACTATCGAACTCTCAACCGGCCTTCGATATCATGCGATCACCACCAACCGATATTCCCCATGGTGGTCAACCAGTGGCGTCTACATACACGACATCACTTTTCCCTCACTCGTCCAGATTAGAGGACCCAATTGTGTGGTCTACGCAGCCACCACTGCTCGGAGCTACGCCCACTGTTGGTGATCCGTCTCTCCCTAGCACCGAAACCATGTTCGATACCACTCTTGTCCCTCAACCCTATATGGAACCACCTTCCTTACCTCATCAATTCGACATTCAACAAGCTTTTGCAGCTTCTGGCAATGCCGGTACATCCATAGCCCCAAGCTCTAGTGGTGACTCCGTAAGCTTGTCAACATTCACACCTCTTAATCGATCAGGTTCTTTCTCTAGTGGATCTCGTGCTCAATATCAACAGCCTATACAAGGAGCTATCGATCCGAATCATATACCGATCCCCAGTGTAGTTAATCCGCTGTATAAAGTCCCGCCTTCGATGGGTTACGTACCCGGGAATACTAGGACCGATCAACCTCCGCTAGAATACTGGGGTCATACGATCCAAGCAACCCAAGCCCCGGGATCGTCAAATATACGATCCAATCAACCTACCCCTAGATCTGCTCCCGCACCAACAGAGCCACGACTTCAAGGACAGCAACAACCCCAAATGATAAACACACAACTTACTCCCTCCATTCGAACCTCTCAACCGACCGCTCGCACTAGAACTGCTGATCTAATAGGTCATTCACATCCATCCATGCCGAAAGGTGGGCCTATTTCAGGCCCAGCTCTGAAGGCTGCAATACAAGCACCCCGTAGCATCAAACCTAGTACAAACTAATACACCAATTGATAAGCCGACTAATATCATGCCCTCACAAAAGTTATCGACCGAGCTCAAGTTTTGCTCCTGCTTCAGCAGAGTGAAGGAGTCAAGTCCCACAACGCTTCCACTCGCTAGACATTCCTTCAACGCCTACAAGGCAGAAGTGACGAGCTGTTCAGCGGATCATTAGTACTGATTCACTCGTGATCAGTCCCTCATACTCATCTACAGAGTCAAACAACCGAAGCCGGTCTGAAGAACCGCTTGAATCTTCAAATTCTCAGACTATGACATTTCTGGAAAGATTCGAAACACTCGATCAACGTCAAGATTCTGAAGAGGCTATCCGCTGAAGGCTAGCAACAGTAGTTCAACAGTTACTGCGCGTAGACAACGTATGATATCTTGCACTGCTGGCTATACTTGCCTCTAGATCGGGTCATTTAATACATTATAGCGGTGAGCTTGGTTGTATGTCGGTCACCTTTCATTTTTGACTTGACTTGACCATCGAGTTTGAACAACTCTTGGGCAAAAAAACATTGCGACATCTCTCGCTACTCTCAAGAGCAAAAGAGGTCTTTGAAAGGCATTATGAACCCTAGACTAGTGTCTTATATCTGTCACTTAACTACCTAATAACTGCCTGCTAATGCTTGTAGAGCGGAAATACCTCGATACATGCCTTTTTTTGCGGCATATATGCAATGATTCATTGGTTTATTTCAGGAAAAACCGACGTTCCGTCCTTCCCATCACCACTCCGCCACCTGTCAGTTGTACAATAACTAATTGTGGGGGCTCACTCGAAATTTCCTAGTCTTTTGAACTCGTCAGTACTTATGTCATTAATTTGTCATAAACCGAATTTTCATGTTCATTTCGATCATATCTTGGTCATTGGCGTCTTGCTTGAGTTGATGGTGGCGGCGGGATGCGCCCACAAGTCCTTCGACCGCGACTACATCCCGGGAGGCGCTGACTCCCAAACGCTTGACCAAAAGCATGTCTATCTCATCATCATCCTCAAAGGGAGTCAAAAAGGAAGGATTTTTCGAAACTGCACGCCGGGGCGTTCACAGCGCTACAGCATCATTAGTGGAGGAATTCTCCAAGTTTGGCCTGAAGGACAGCGATTCTGCGCCAGAGGAGCGATCTGGTAAGATTGAACGATCTGCTGTACCCTCTCATCGATCGCTGATGCTCTTTCCGTTATCAATGATTAGGAGATAAACCTCGTGCAGGCGAGAAGGGCACGCGTAAGTCGTTGGAAGATCAATCCAGAAAAGGAAGAGATACGAAACCAAGACATATTTCGCTCGGACTTCCATGGACCAAGGAGAGAGCTTCGGACGACCTCTCCATCAGCGACGCTCTACGCGGTTCGGCGAAGCTTGCTAGCGTAGTGGCGCCGTTGACGAGAGCTGAGGAAGAGAAGAAGAAAGAGGATAAACCGGAAGAATCCGAAAGTGACGTGTGTTTGTCGCCAGAGGCATTGGAAGCCACCGACGCTTCGGATGATGCGACACCACACAGAGGAAGGTCGCGAGGTCGAAAGTCTCAAGTTGCACCTTACCCAAGCACGAGCCGCGCACCTTCACGACTTCCTTCCAACGATTGGCATCCGACAGAGGAGCCGCCACCCACAGAAGATGACAGACGGGGGTTTGAGCAAGCGCTGGATGGGTTGGATAAAGATCATCAATCAATCGTCGTTCATTACGGTGGGAATACATTTTGGACCCGGTGGCTCGTGCTTCAGAAGATTTTGGACTACCACAACGAAACGAACAGCTGGCCGATGAGAGTCGAGAAGACAGGAACCAGTCGTGCAAATGAAGGGGTGCATCATGCAGAATGCGTTATCTGTGGTCGTGGAACAAACACTCAGAAACTCCTCAAAGTCCAGCACATAGCGAAACACTTGACTTCGGATGAATGGAAACTCAAGCCATGGAGATGTATGTTTTGGTGAGCTCGTTCAGACTCTGAGGTACCACGACTGTTGCTTACTCTGTATGTAGCTCGACTGCGTATAGTTACAACGATGGCTCGCTTAAGACCCATATGAAGAAGGTGCATAACAAGGAAGAATACGACACTCGGGGAACTGCAGATGATGGAACTAATTCCACATTATTGACTCCTGGAATCCCAACCGCAGTTCAAGTAGATCATCCCAAATGGAGGAATTCGAACGAATATCTACATCCATCTCCGACACATTCCGTTTCTACGAGCTATCAAAGCCCTCCCGTGGCAACCCCAGATCCATCCCCTTACCAACACTCGAATTTTCAACCAGGCCTCGATATTGTTAAGTCACCCCCGACTGGTATTTCCAGCGGTGGTCGACCAGTGACACCTACTTACATTACATCCCTTTCATTGCCTCCGTACAAAGGAAAGGAACCGACTGTATTGCCTACGCAGCCACCACTGCTAGACGTTGCACCAACCTTCGGTGATCCGTTTCCCACTATCGCCCCAATCACCGTTGGTAGCACTTTTGTTCATCAACCCTATGTGGATCCATCTTCCAGGGCGGGTACAGCACTCTTACCTCACCAACTCGGCATTCGACAGGCTGTCGCACTTTCTGCCCATGCTGGTAGAGCCATAGTCACCAATCCAACAACCGACTCTAGGAGCATGCGATCAGGTTCTTTCTCTGGAACTCATTCTCACTACCAACCACCTATACAAGGGGCTATCAATGCGAATCAAATACCGATCGGCAACGTAGTTAATCCGTTGTACAACGCCCCACCTTTGATGGGCTATAATGTGGCACCCAGTAATGGTGGGACCAACAAACCTCAACCAGTATACCCGGGTTACACCGGGCAAGTAGTCCAAGTCCCGGGACCATCGAATATACGTCCCAGTCAACCTGTCTCTGGATATGCTCCCGCGCCAACAGAGCCGCGACGTCAAGGACAACCGCGCCCGCCGCTCCAAATTCCCCCTCCCACAGCAGCAACTTATTCAATCGCTCGCTCGAGCAACACTGATCCAATAGGTAGTTCAGATCCATTCATGGCGAAAAGCGGGCCTATTTCAGGCACAACCTCGAATACTACCAATACAAGCACCCGCAATACATCGCAGTATCCAGGCCAATACGGACCAACACAACAACTGATGAACCAACTATTATCGCCCCCTCACAAAGACTATCGGCCGAGCTCAAGTTTCTGAGTGGCCCAGATAGAGTATACATACTACCGTCCAGATCATTCCCCCATTTTGGACGCACACCCTGCTTTCATCCTATCTTTCTACCTATACCCATCTCTTCCTCCATTTTTTTCCCGGTTTTATAGCTCGTATGTCGATTTGCATGACTACACTGATTGTGCTTGGTTTCGTTTCCTCTTGCATTGCCCACGGTCTAACGTAACGATATGTAGCATTGACTGTCCTGTTTCTCTCAGTTATGTAGACACTTTAGCGATTTTGTGAAGAACTAGAACCCCTCGTCTCTGCAACGCGGCCGATTAAGTTGCATTGTTCGTGCTTTCTTTGTTCTCGACTTCGACTCGACCAACCCCCACATGTGAAGCCAACTAGATTTTAAACAGCATCCCAGGATTCAAGGGCTCGCCCGCAGAACGTCGTGAACGATCTTCGATCGAAAGACGAAGCGAAACCTCAGCACGAGACATGGGGGATTACTAGAAGCTTGCTTTCTACGCAAAATGGCCATTATATAAGGAAACCTAGAAAGTGGAGGATGGGAGGATCTAACTCCATGGGGTCCCCGGAACGGGACGAGATCGATATGGACGTCGATATCCATGAGCAATCAATAGGCAAGTTGGATTGTGCTTGTTTCCTGCAAGATTCGTCACTAACCTGTGCTTTATTGACCGTGTGTAGGCTATTTTGCACTGGAACACTCGAAGCTCCCCGTAGAAACGGAGAACGGAGTTTTAGAGGCGACCAGGGTAATTTACAGTCTGCGGTAGTTGTCCTTGGTGTGCATACAGTTCTAATGGGAGTTTATATGGCCGATCAGTGTTCTAGAATAGGGTACGGGGCTCCCTCTACTCTACTCTTGTCGGCGTCCAAGCCTTCTATGAGCCGATTGGGAGTGGAACGGGAAATGGTCAGCCAACCGGATATGTGTATGGCTTCTTCATTGCCATTGGGTTCAATATAGCCGTAATTCAGCGGCCTGATCATCTTTATGGGAAGATGACCATCAATTCAAAATTTCTACCTAGCAGAGGACGTTCCCGGTCCCTATTCAGGGCTTGACCTCTCTTGTGCATTCTTGAACACTTCAACAACTATTAACAGCTCAATGGCACATCAAAACGCGTCAAAAGGGGTCGTTCGCTCCTCCAATTGCTCCCAAACAATGGTCACTGACCGTCGGTCTGCCCAAAAGCGCACCTCCCGCTATCATCCATACACTTGTTCGCCCTCTTCAGTTTAGTCTCAGTTGAAAACGTTGCTGACATCCATTCTCTCACGCAGGTATCAATTGCGAGCTACATGGGGCTAAGTGTCCTCATGAGGCAATCGACACCCAGCCATCATTGTCTCGAGGACCAACACATACGGCAACCCACGTCGCGTTTGCCGGTCACGGTACCTCATACAATCAACATGTCAACCAGGACGTTGCGTTTAGTCTTCCAAGTTTGGAACCAACTGCATTCCATCAGCACCACAGCAAATCTACCGGTGCTCCCTCCCGCAAATCTGCTCCGACTACTTCTCCATCGAGGCTTTCCCAAGTTGTCGCTTCTCCACGCGAACTCCGACTGACCGGGGAGAAGGAGGAACGGTTCTCGAGACTTTCGGAGGTTAACCGACTTTTGGTCCTCAGAGCTGGAGATGACGAACAGTCCCAATCGGATATGCTCACCTGGGTTAATTCCATTGTCGGAGGAAAGGATCGACCTGAAGGACCTGTAGTGGTGAGCAAAAAAAAGCCAAAAAAGGGGCGTACGGGTGAGATGCTGCTCGGATGTAAGATCTGCGGATTTACGAACAGGAGTACGAGCTATGAGGAAATAGTGGATCATATCATTCTTCTTCATACTGAATGGAGGACCGGCTATCCCTGTATTTTCAGCGATTGGTGAGTTGACTGGTTGCAAGCGGCGTCCGTTTTAACATATCCACGACAGCCCCAGCGCAACGCCTCCTTTCTGTCAAGGGCCACACGATCTATGTCTTCATCTCAGACTCTTCCATGATATCCCAGTCAACCATGACGCCTCCGAGGTCTTGTGTTGTCTGACTGCTCCATTACTTCACAAACCTGTCGATCATCGCAACTTCTGTATTCTCAGTATCGCGCCATCCCCACAGGTTACATATCCCTATCCCTGTACGTTGCAAGAAGTCAGCGAGCACCAGCGCGCAGTAGAGTGCTATGGCGGTACTGGCGAGAACAAAGAGTACACTACGCGGTGGATCAATGCGTTCTATCTATCCTATGGGCGACTGCCTATGAAAATACTCTTCAAGGGTACCTTGAAAAAGGATGGGAGTCCTCGAAAGAAGCAAGGTGTAGAGCATGTAGGTTGTGTTATTTGTGGAGAGCCAGGTCAGGACCTTGAAGAAATCATGCCGCACATCATCTCGAACCATATTATGTCTGCGGGTTTCGCATGCAAAACTTGCCCAAAGTGAGCATTCAAACGTTTCATTCCTTCCTTTCTCCGATTGACTACTATCCCCAGGGTATTCTACCGCCGTGGCGATCTCGGACGCCACCGGAAAGAGGACCACAACGAGGTTATTGACAAATCCACTGAGATGGATGGATTCATAAACTGGGACGCCTGAATGCCTGTTTAACGACTTTCTTAGGACTATGTACATTGCTTAGAACCTCTCTTCCATATAGCTCTACTAATCCATAGCGGTGTATGGTTATTCGGACTATGTAGTTATGCCTTCTGCCCATGCTGATCTCCTCATATGGTTTAATAGCTATATTACTCGGTTATGCCAATAAATTTACGATTGTTTCTTCTTTCGACCGACACCGTGGGGGTGTCGTTCCAAGTGTCGAAATGTATCTGTATGCGTTCACCTTTTGGACACTGATACTTCGATCACCGTTTTTTCAACTTACCCAAAAATCATCAAAAATACGACTTTCCTTATTTTCTCGTTTTAGAGCAGAAATACGCGTCAGAAACGCGTGTCGCGACGAGAAAAAGGGCCACAGCATCCTTTCCAGTCTCCACTTTCGACGGGTTCTTCGAACCGAATGTTCCATCCGAATACGTGGTCAAAGGCAAATGGTTTCTAATTGATGGAGATTCGGACCAGTGCCAACATGCGGCTTACGCACCCTCAGTCGGTTAGGAAATTAAACCGTTTCTTGTCAGGGGGTGGGGTTATATAAACCACGGCCATTCTCTCTCCACTGTTCCAGCGGTAGACCGTCCCCTCTACCAGAAAAAGATGCCAAAGACGAAAGAAAACTCTAAGTCTTCTGGTTCCAGAGGTGAGGTTAAGATCCACGCCCGACGTGACGCTGGGCCTCTCTGTTTAATTCGAGCTAATCATCTTCTTTCCCCTTGAATGCAACAGGTTTTCCATGGACCAAGCCTTCCGACCGTCCCAAGGGCAAGCAAAGAGAGCGTGATTCAAGCTATGACTCTTTATTTTCAAGTTCCCCCCTGCCTCAATTCGAATCCACAACGGGCGATGCAACAAAATTAGGCTACGAGGTGCTTAGTCCCCTCCCACAGAGGGGGGTTCTGGTGACCCCTCCAATTGAACCCCTTTTGCCCAATGAAACACCACTAGAAGCAACACCACCACATAACTACCAACTGAGCTGTGTCAATGTCAATGCCAATGCCGAGGATCAAGACACCGCGGTTGCACCCTGTACTCCGAAACAGATATTACAACAGAAATTGGAGCAGATGTCGCAGGACATTCTCAGACTCTTGCTGAGAATGA
Organism: Serendipita sp. 398; assembly: GCA_019623675.1. Taxonomy (NCBI): domain Eukaryota; kingdom Fungi; phylum Basidiomycota; class Agaricomycetes; order Sebacinales; family Serendipitaceae; genus Serendipita; species Serendipita sp. 398. The sequence goes on along the minus strand of WSTN01000013.1, from coordinate 49,729 downwards.
TTGATACTGTCGATGAAGTAAAACTTCAGCACATGCGAAACTGGTTCAACGAGCAAAAACCAGTCAAGTTTTGGAGACCCAATAAACCACTTGCCTGTGCTATATGCCATATGGCGATCAAAAATGCTCAGAAAATGGCGGAGCATCTCTACCGATGTCACTCGCCAGATAAGACTGACTACACGAAAACATGCTGGTGAGTTTTGAGACATTGTTCTCGTATACTGAGGTTTAATATTTCGTTAGTGGATGCGTATTTCCCAACCAAGAAAAAGAGCAGAGGCATGTCAATCGCGATCATCCCAAGCGGCAGATACGATTACAACATTCGGACTATACCGGTCTTAGCGAAGAGGCACTCGCGATACTTTTCCTGGACGAACCCCATTTTAGTCTCGTCGACACACTCTCGGGAAATAACCCCGAGGCGAAGGGGCGAATGCTGAATCTCATTGCGGATGCTCGTCCGCATGGGAGGCCTCTCATGGTGCTCAAAAAGAAAAAGGGATTTCGAGTTAACAATGGAGTCAGGATGGTATGCTGTGGGATCTGTGCGACGCCTCGGAGTAATGTACAAGAAATGGCCTTGCATCTTAACTCCGATCACCTCAAGCACCAGGGCTTCGGTTGCCCCGATAAAAATTGGTGAGTGGAATGTCTGTCTATCCACTGTCCCATTTCAATTTCATGCTTAACACTTGTTATCAACGTTCAGCAAGGAGAAATTCAGTTCATTTGATAGCCTGAAGAAGCATGCCGACGATGCTCATGACGTGCAACTGAAGAGTCATAGAGTGAAAGTCGCCAATGATAGGAGGCGTTCTGTAAATTTTAGCGCCCAGGAGGACGGGAGTAACCAAATGAAGATGAAGTCAGAGTCGAGTGGAAGAGATAGGATGTCGCTAGTGTCCTCATCAGCCTCGTCCACCTCGCCATCTCCTCAAACCACACCAATCCAAGCAGATACCGGAGAAGGGAGGAACGCAACTTCATCTACACAACAGCAACGCAGGCAGATGGAAGATCTCCCTATCGTGGACCAACCTCCTTTGCAATCGACAGATCGTCAAGGACCTATGAGCGATCACGGGCTCGCGGATTTGAGTGGGCCTTGGCCCGTGCGTCCCCAACAGCCCGACCTCACGTCCGGCGAACAGCCTCCCCCGCTGCCTGGTCATTCACCCCCCGCTGGCACGACCCATACTCTACACCAATCGCACCCTCTGTATAGTATAACGGATAATGGAAGATACAACGGCTATACCTCCCCACACCCCCCGTCGCATTCGAACTACACCCAAGCAAACGACCAGTATATCGATCCTCAGCTGCAGAATCCCATAGGTCCACAAACTCACGTCGTTGGTCCATCACGTACCTCTGATAATATATTTTGTGAAGAGGTCTCCCGTCGCATGGATGAGTGTCACTCGGCAGTAGTACACCACGTGCTTTCGACGAACCCACCTGATGGTGTCAATGGAGAGCGCTGGGGGGAGTTCAATGAACGCCAGAGGGCCCTCCTCCTGTTTCTCGACAAAGGGATAAGGCAATCGATAGCGGAAATGCAAGCCAGGGTTCCGCTGGAGGGTAACGAAGCGATGATAGATCCGGCGCTCGATCCGACATTTACGTCAGAATACAATCGCCTTATTCACCCTAACTCCCTCGATGCGGTTCTGCGACTAATGTCACCTGCTACTACTATTGCTACCGGCTATGCCACCAGTCCTCCTATGTCGGTCTCCAGCCCCCAAGTGGCCTTTCGAGAGGGTGCAGCGAGCGATGGGTCTGGGATGCAAACCGACTCACTATTGGACCTTTGGTTGCACTTATATCCAAGCCCCTAACGTGGAGAGGAGCCGGGTGCTTGTCCTAAATGAAACGATATGCTAAAAAGGATTATAGCATTCTTATTCCTTCCCATTCTGGTTCATCGTGTCTGTTTTGTTTACCGAGCTTCTTCTAGTCTCATCTCAGTTTTCTTCATACTACGTTTATTCCTCAAATCCCCTCTCCCATGTAGTTCTAATGATCCATAGCGGTGTATGGTTATTCGGATTATGTAGGGATGCCCTCTGACCGTGCTGATCTTCTCGTATGTTTAGTAGCTATTACTACCCGATTATGCCAAAATAAAATGACGATTGTTTTTGCCTTCGATCGACAATGCAGAAGCCTCGACCAACACAGTGGAGGTCTCCCCCTGAACTGTCGAAATCACTCTTGGACCCTGACGCTTCCACTGTTGTGTCCTTAATTTTACCCTAAAAATCATCATAAACTCTCATTATCATCAATCTGTCGTTTTAAGCAGGCGTACACGTGGATGATGCGTGTTGCGATGTGCAAAAAGCCACTACGCACCTTCCAGCCTCCACCTATGGGTCCATTTTTTCGAATCGAATGTTCTGCTCGAGTCTGTAGTCAAAGACAGCAAATGGTTTACAGTTGTTGGTAATTGGACCAGTCGAACATGAGGCTCACGCACCCCAGCTGGTCCAAGAATCCAAACCATCTGTTGTCAGGGGGGTTGCGTATATAAACTGGCCATTCTCCCCCACTTTTTTTCTCAGTAATGAGCCGCCCTCTACCATAAAAAACATGTCAAAATTGAGCGCAAACCCTGAAATTCCTGGTTCATCAGTGCAAAGGAATGCCGCGAGAGGTCAGCACAAGACCCCATTGCCCGTGACGCTGTGTCCCTCTGTTTTACTAGAGCTGATTTCTTCCCTATCTACGACAGGCTCCTCATGGCCCAAAGGTAGATCCTCCGACCGTTCGTCGATCAAGAAAAGAAAGCGGGTTCCGAGCGATGATTCAGAACCGCCTTCAGCTCCCCACTCTACTCGCTCCGAATCCACAAGGATCACTTCGGTATACCTGGGCTACGAAGAACCTAGTCCACTCACACACAGCGGCGTTCTGGCCAACCCTCCAACTGAAAGCCCAATACCCAGTCTGGCAGCACTACAAGCCCCACGACCACACGATCACCCAGTGGACGCTGCTAATGCCAACGCCGAGCATCAAGACACCATAGCCACCACCCTCTCTAGTGCAGAGACATTAGCGGCAATCCTCAGCCTCTTGTTCAGAAGGATGGGTGCCGTTGATGACGAAGAATACCAACGCATGCGAGATTGGTTCCAGGAGCAGGAACGGGTCAAGTATTGGAAAGCCAATAAACCGCTCGGCTGCGCTGCATGCTATATGCCGGTAAAGAATGTTCGGAAAATGGCGAAGCATCTCTACCGGGCTCACTCGCCATATCGTAACCCAAGCACAAAACTCTGCTGGTTGGTCTTGAAACGTTGTACTCGCATACCAAAGTCTGACCTTTTACTTAGCGGATGTGTATTCTCGAGCCAAGAGAAATTGGAAAAGCACGTCAATCGCGATCATTCCAAGAGACTGATACGACTGGACCATTCCGACTATACGGATCTCAGTGATGGTGCACTGAAGATAGCTGCCCTGGATGAACCTCATTTTAGTCTTGTCGAATCACTCACAGGAAACACGCGCGAGGCAAAGGGGCGAATGCTGAATCTCATTGCGGTTGCTCGTCCACATAATCGGCCACTGATGGTGTTCAAAAGAAAGCATGGAATTACAGTCAACAACGTAGTTAGAGTCAACAACGCTGTCAGCATGGTCTGTTGTGGGATCTGTGCAACGCCTCGAAGTAACGTACAGGAGATGGCTCTACACTTCAACTCCGTTCACCTCGAGCACAAGGGCTTCGATTGCCCCCAAGACAACTGGTGAGTGGAACGTCTGTCCTACGACCAATTCACTATAGTTTCCTATCTAATATTCATTATCAACCTGTAGCGGGGAGAAATTTCGCGCATTCGACGGCCTGAAGAGGCATGCTGCCACTCATAAATTACAACTGAAGAAGCCTAAAGTCAAAATCGACCCTAAGAGGAGGTCCAATGCAGATCTCAACGTACAGGAGGACGAGAGTAACCAAATGAAGACGAATACAGGACCGGCTGGAACAAATAGAATGTCGGTGACGACGACGTCGTCCTCATCCACCTCGTCACTCCCCCCGGATACGTCGATTCAGCCCCTCAGAGAAAGAGGGGGCGCGTCCCAATCTGTGCAGCAGCAACGCAAAGCGATGGGAGAACATCCCATTGTGGACCATCCCCCTTCACATCCATCAGGTCGTCAAGGACCTGTAAACTCCCATGTCCATTGGCTTGTGCAAGGCCAACAGCCCGACCTCATGTCTATCGAACAGCCTTCCCAGCCACCTGATCACTCACTCCCCGCTGGACCGATCCAGTCTCCAAACCAACAAGATCATCTGGATATCATCATGGGAAGTGGAGAATTCAATGGGTATACTGCCCCACACCTACCCTCACATCCAAACTATGTTCAGCCAGATGACGCATATATCGCGTCCCAACAGCAGAATCATATAGGTTTACAGCCCCACCTCGTCGATCCGCCACAAATTCAAGCCAATGCGTTCCTTGAACAGCTTTCCATTTGTATGAACGACTGTCCCCATGAGATCGTCCAACACGTGCTCTCGAATCCTACCGATGTTATCAATGGAGAACCCTGGGGGCAGCTCAATGAACGTCAAAGAGCAGTCTTCCTACTTTTCTACAAAGGGATAAAGTACTCGAGGATGGAAATGCAGGGCAGAGTTCGGCTGGAAGGAAACGGGGCGATAATAAGTCCAACAGTCAATGCGACATTTCCACTGGAATACAATCTCCTTATGTCCCCTAACACCCTTGAGGAGCTTTTTCTCACCTCTATTGATACTGGCTACGCTGCCTCTCCTCCTACGGCTGTTACCACTCCTCAAGACAACTTTCAAGACGGTGTGGCGAGCGGTGGGTCTGGCATGCAAGCCGGTGACTCATTTGACTTTTTCATATATGGTTGAGTTTCTATTACTCGAGCTACCAAACGTTGAACGGTGCGGAGTGTCTGTTCGAATGATGGGAGATGTTAAGAGTATTGTAAAAGTATCATTTAGCCCTGGTCCATCGTGTTTGTTTTGTTTGCCTGGCTTATTCTAGTTGTGGGAGGGCGGATCGGTTATAGATTCACTAGAATCGTGTTCGTTGCTAGAGAGGACTATAAAACTTGCGTTCAATACTTTTTTGAGAACGTGCTGGGATTCCGGATGTAAGTGTGGCGTGGTGAATGGTGGTGGGCTCAGTTGAACCAGCTTGGCCACGATCTCAACGCCTGGTTTTTGGCCAAAGGGCGCGGTACGGATGCCCTTTCCAGGCTCCAGGCAGTCAAACCCCTGACGGACGAAGTGGCATTCCGAACGAGATCCGTCCTAGAGTGTGCTGACAGCTGCTGCAGCAGGGTTCGGCAACCTCAGGAGTGCACGAGGCGGAGGCAAACATCGACATACGATGGATCAGGAAGAAGGAAAGAAACTGGTGTATGGAGTGCTCGAGTTCTCTAAAGTGCCGTCTACGTTTGTATGGGCTGGTCAGCTTTGGACAGACCCAATCATGCGACGAGCAAGCTGCCAAAGAATCCAAAACGACGTATAAAGCCGTCTGAATATCGAGAAACGGGCCATCATGCGGCCGCCATGAATGCCCACCCAAAAAATATGGGCCATCCTTAGCTGGCTGTTCTCAAGGATGGTGAAGTTCCTCACTGCGGTCTACAACTCAACTCCTCCCACCTCCTCTCACTTTCTCTCGACCTTCTACTCTTTCTTCTACAGTCCATAGACCCCCACCGCTGCTCAAAGAGTACTGAATCGATCGTCCTGTCGAAACAGGAGAGAGCCACCCTCGATTGGAATATGGCACACAGTCACGGACAGGCTGGTAAATATGTCCTAATATGATATGATTACATGCTAATCTCTCGTACAACCATTCTCTATGCTTCTCCCATCTCCTCTCACTCTTTCGCCCTCACTGTGCGTGGGGCCCACCAAGCTGGACCACGGAGCGCCCACGGCATCGAGCAAACACAGCGGTTTCCTGGAAGGTCTAACCCGTATCTAGATAGACGCACAGGCTCAGCCTCTGCTGCACCTCCCGCGACGGACTTCGAGCCCAGTCCAGCTCTATCGCCTGAAGAAGCTAGCCCCTTCCCTCGAGGGGACAGGAATATCGCTAGAGCGCCATTATTGACACCGGTTCCTTCTATCAGCAACTCACCACAAACGTCTCTCCACGACCACTCGGGCAATGTCCCCTCACCAGTCACCATCGTTCCCTCCCCATCGTCCCATCTTGTGAACAAGGTGCCCTTGGTCAATAAAGACTCTAATGACAAAAGAATCAGACTTCCTATTCCCGATAAGCTGCACATTAGCCATGCCGAGCTTGTCTGGCTCGACGGACATCCAATCATCGTGCAATGGAAAACAGAGAGAGCAGGTAGCCTCAAAGTGATCTACGGCTGTAAAAGCTGTCGGTGGACAGAGTTAGCGTTCGACACCATCTTGAGGCATGTTCTGGACGCTCATTACCCCGCTTCGACCCGGCGTCCAGTGAAATGTTCCTGGTATGTCTTAGTTCTACCTTGGAGCTCTCATACTCATATTCTGATTATTTGTACAGCGGTGTTCATTTCGCTGATGACCAAGCGCTCGAACAGCATAGGAGCTATGATCATTATGCCGATAAAGAGTTGAAAACCATCAACAAATCCAACCTCCCCGAGCTTACGGATCAGGCGCAATTGATCAAGAAGTTGGAACCCCCCCTTCAGAATCTTTTTGCGTACCGCTCGGGAGACAACAAGGCCGCTAAAGCGCGAATGCTGAACTGGATCGCTTCGCAGCGTAACGATTCTTTCCCAGGCCTCTTCTTTAGAAGATCTCAAAAGGAAACAAAGAATGGGGTCCAACGCCGCGCGAACAGTAGTCTGATCATGGTCTGTTGTCCGTGTGGGGCACCCAGATTCGACATGCGACAGATGGGCATCCATATCCTGGCGGCTCATATTAAAAAACCCGGATTTTGTTGTACGAAGTGGTATGTCGGTTGTTACATTCTAGTTTCATATACGCCTGACAACGCGATCTATCACAGTCGTTCAGGCTTTAATGCAAAAGATAACCTGACGCGTCACCTCAAGAAGGTTCATCCGGGTTCTTCCAGCGAACAAGTTGGTGGTAAACCGGAGCAGGATGCCGAAGTGAATCAAATGGATGTAGATGATCCTGAAACGGAACAGAACCCTGCAGAGCAAGATCTCTCGGAACAGGAACTCTCACCTTCGGATCACTATGATCCCATGGATCAGACTACTACCTTGAGTTCCGACCCACAGGTTCACGTCGGGACACGTCGCCCAGGTCACTTCGAACATACCCCTACCGAAGAACCTTCCCACCAAACCAATGTATCAGATCCTCCTGTTCATTCGAGACGCGTCAGCAGTGGCGAACAGCCCACCACCGATGATCAATTATCCCAGCATCTTCGAGCCGTGACGTCCTCCTGGACGCAAGAGGAGATGTCATACGCCTGCTCGTTAGCCCCAGCCCACCTTCGCACTGACCCTCTGTGGCAGCGGAGCGGGCAGCTGCACCAAGTCCTGCTCATCATGGTTGCGCTTGGCGCAGAGCAACTGCGAGCGGCAATCCGTCCGCGATTACCTCTGGTAGTGGATTCAGCATCGATGAATAACCAGATAATGGGCCCCAACTCGCAACCGTCGCAGAATGGGGCAAGTACTGTTAATATCCCTCGACATTTGATGTCCCATCTCCCACCTCGCTTGGACAATCTCAATCTTCAAACGAACTTCCGCACTTTCAACACCCCTCTTGGCCCATCCACGTCGGGATTCCAAGGCAACGTTATCCCGGCTTATCCTGGCGATTCCGAGTCCATGACTGCCCAAGCAACAAACGGGCCGGCGTGGAATTCCATGGGAAGCATGGCAGATATGCAACCAAATAACGAGTCTAGTAGAACATCTCATCGCCAGGATGTCTCAGAAGGGTCCCATTTCGACCCAATTTTCGACTATATCACATTCCCGCCCATGAGCCCCCATCCCCCGACCATTTCCCAAACCACCTTCTTCGGGTCGAGCCTCGTCAATCGAGATCGACTTATGGACAGGAACGATGGACATGAGGGCTGGATCAGTCCATCCCTACGTTGAATAGACAACGTCCTTCACCGGTTTTCTCCCCCAATCGTCCGCTCTCGCCGATTTTGCCTCTCTAGCAATACCGACGCCGTATACTTTGTTTCGCCTTTCTATGCATCTATTCTTCGCTGTGGACACACCTTTTGTCATCATGCATCTCTGGTAGAATTTCTTCATGTACCGAGCGCGTCCACCCCTTCTCTTTACCAACCAAATGGCAAATGGTTGCATTACCCCGTTGTATCAACCTTCACCTATCCAGTAGCACTCTAGCTGTCTAGCTGTATAGCTGTCTTGCTGTCTTGCTGTCTAGTTGTCTAGTTTTCTAGTTCTCTAGCTCTCGTCTCTCGTCTTCTCGTGGAAAGGTTGGAGATCTGGGCTTGGGACAAGCAACTATCATCGTATTCATATAGCACAGGCATTGAATGTCAATCTAATTACTATCATAGAGGATTGATATTAGAACTAGCTACATGAGACTGCCTGCGAGAGGTGGCAAGAGGGTAATACATATCGTGAAATTCGGATCGTCGTCCTGCCGGTCATTAGGGTGACAAGTAAAGATACAGATATATTCCTTCGGAATTCGTGTGAGTTTTTTTCCCACATTCCGAAATGTAGGTGAGCCAAAAATGGGGAGGGGAGAAGGGGAGAGTGGAAGCGGAAGAGGGAAGAAGGAAAAAGGGGAAAGGGGAAAGGGAGGGAGCGAACGAGTGTACTAAGTGAAAGTATAGATATCATGAGTCCGTACGACCTCTCCGAAAAAAAAAAAGCGACAAATTAGAGGCCGTTTGAATTCGTTAGTTCCAGGTCGAGATCGCTTGTTATTGTTATTGATTCCAGGAATTTTTTCTTTCTTTCGGATATTTGTTTGTTTGTTGGAGGATTAAAGCGTACATTGACCTTGCATGTACGCGATGCCGTCCTAGTGTCCAAAGAGGCGACACACGTCCTTGTAAAGCGGAGATTTATCTGGTCCTTAAGAGCGCCACCCCACCACTACCACCTCGCAGTTTTGTTCGATAATAAAGGAAATAGAGTCCGGTCGACATACCCAAGGAGAAAACGAAAGAAAGTTGTAGCCGAAGGATGAGAATGTCCAACCCCCCAATTGCCAACAGCACCCCTCCTCTCGCAGGAGCACTGACTGCCATCGTCTCTATTCACTACGATGGATGCTGAAACTCTGGCGTAAAGAAGGGAAAGTCCTGTGAAAACGACGAAGGAGGCTGCGATTGGGTCTGGCTCTGGGTCTGTGGAGTAACTTGGGTCACAGCATTCGCCCCGGTATGAGAGGACGAAGAGAAGTGAGGGTAAGAAGCAGAAGTAGACGTCGAGGCCATTGCATTCGCAGAACCCGAGTTCGTATACTCATGTTGATGACGTGCAGAGGTACTCGCAACTGTGGTTTCAGCAGCAGGGTTAGAGCTAGAGGTAGCCCCCAACCGTAGCGCGTTGCGAGAAATATACTGCAACACGTGCTTAGGGGGCGTACGCTTCTCGGAGCTCATCCCCACAGACGATGAAGCCACAGATGAAGCCCGGGTCTGGGTGGATGCCCTTAACCTTCGTCGAGTGAGAGAGGGAGACGAGGTGACGGTTGTCAATGGTAGAGATGGAGGAATTATCATCGGCGTCGAAATTGGTTGGACGAGCGAGTTGGCTGCGGCGGCGGCAGTAGTAGCGTTGACAGGGTATTGAAGAGATCCATCGAACCGATAATCATACGTCATATAGGGCGCGTGTTGGACCTGGGATTGCATCTGAGGGTGAGCTTGTGCCTGGGACTGTTGTGGCTGATAAGATTGGTAGACGGGAGGATGTGGTCGTGGCAGGGACTGCATCATCTCCAACTGGAGGACACTGCCACCCTGGTGAGCAGTCCCAAATCTTCCAGATTGGTAAAAAGCGGGAGCGGAATGGAAATAGGAGTCATCGGATTCTCCCTCCCCCAAGGGAATTGGCGTCACGATTGATTGATACACAAAGTCATTTGACTCAAACTAATAAAACATGGGGAGAAAAAGAAATTTTACGTCCGTTTAGGACATCAGCCAGCAAAGCTCATAAAACTCATCCCATCGCCCCCCTGGTTCGAGCATACAGAAAAGCAGTTCTCGTGAGTCATCCCAATGCCTACCGAATCAAGTCGTTTGGAAGAGGTATGGAAAGTATTCAAGGTGCACCTGAAGTGCTATTGCCTTGGAATCACCCATAGATACGAGTCGAGCTCCGAAAGAGCGACACTCTGCATCAGCTTCTCCTCTAGTGAGAGAGAGAGAGAAACACTAATCACGCGTCACGATACCGCCTTCGCCTCAAGCGAAGACTGATCGGGGCGAGTGATCAGGCAGTGATCTACTTCCATATCCGACCCCTCGGATCGAGAGGGTGACAACGACTGATCGTGAAGACAATGCGAAGGACCACAAGAACTGTGCTCGGAAGGGCAATGGCATGGTTTATGAGGCGGGCATACCTGTTGTCTTCTTATATGATCTTCGTGGGACCGTGCCTCGTCTTGAAGTGAGGCATCGGTAAAATCTTGATCGTGATGTTGATGTTGTTGCGGTTCGTCTTGGCGGTTGGGAAACAGGCTTGGGAACGGCGCAAGGGCATCATTGCTATCGACGACAGTAGGAACAGACGTCGATTGTTCAGCTTGAAGGAGTCCAGATGAGCCACTCGTCAATGCGGGAGAGGCCACGGAGGAAGAGAGAACGTTCGAGGCCTCAACTCCCCTCAAGCTTCGTGTCCTTTTCTGGCGTGTCGAAGCCAGACGTGCAACAGCACCTACAAGATGAGGAGCGGCATGACTTCGTCGCGCATCCTCCTTCTCGCCCTTCTTCCTGCTACTCTTGCCACCAGAATGATCTTTGTTTTGGTGCCTCTTGAGATCATGACCGCGGAGATAGACCTTCCCACATCCCTCATGTGGGCAAGGATGCGGCTTCATGTTCAAGTGGTTCAAGACCTCCTCTTGGACCCGATCTGTTCGTGCTTTCAACGTCTTGGTACAACCGGGCCATAAGCAATCGTATCCAGTCGGTGCGGGCACACGACTCGACGGTCGAATCGCAGAAGAACCAGCATTGGTAGCACTGCTGTCGAGATAAGCCGCGGTGGGGAGTAAAGGAGAGCTGGGGACACCGTAGCGAGGTCTTGCAAACTGCATCAAATCGGCATTCAGGGGCCGTTGACGTCGTTCGAACCATTCGCATAAGAGTTTCACGACGAGCCGTTGTCGGGTATGGTCGAGCGGGGGGGGGATAACGTCCTCGTCCGTTTTCCAATCCTCCCCAATCTCTTCATCGTTTTCGTCCGTTCGTAGTGTGGGACCAGAAGAGGAAGCATCGGTCCATTCTGCCAGTTTGGCGCGCACTTCTTCTTGTTGTGTGGGATCGGACAGTTGCGCGATTCGCTCCTCGAGAGATTGCGTGTGTGTGGTAGCAAGGTGAGACTGGATCTGAGAAGGATCCAATTCGGTCGTAGGTAATGATGTGGGACCGTATGTGGGTGCGATTTGCGCGTCGACGATAGGCGTCGATAGACCCAGCGTGGCAGTGGTGGGGGAAAGTTCGGGTTTTGGAGAGTAATAGTATGAAGATGAGATGGGGCCCGCATGACCTTGCCCGTGAGTTGCGTTTCCACCGCCCAGTGTGTAAGGGTTGAATGACGATAAATCGCCACCGAAATGAGCAAACGGATTGGCGCTGGGTGGGCTGGCCGTTATTGGGCTCGCGTAGGAGGATGAAAAGGGGAAAAGTGAGATACCGGCATACCCAAACGAGGAATTAGCGGATGAGGGCGTGTTCATAGGTGAGCCTGGCCCCCCAACGAAACCACTCCCGTTTAGTGGAGTAGCCCGAACAGAATTTGGGAATAGCGAGCCGGCGAGGAGAGGGGACAAGGAAGTCGATAGAGGAGTTGAGGTAGCATAGGGTTGTTGGGGAGCGATGTCGAGAGGCGTCGAGAGAAGGGGAGACAGATTGGCTTGGCCCGCAGGAGAAGCCGATGGACGACGGGAGGCTAAAAACAACATAAAAATTGAGCGGGATGTTTCTCTACTGTTTTAAAGGTAGGGGGAGAGCGACAGGAGCTTGGGGGTGCGCGTAGGGAACGAGTCACTCACAGGTACTGTAATACGTCGGTGACTCCGACGCTGCGGGACTGAAAAACGATGATAAAGGCGTCTGATGATGCTGGGAGTTTTGATGGGCGATGGCTTGCTGTACGACTGCAGCAGAACGCGCGTTAGCCACAGATCTCACACATACGACAGCGCAAATGGTCGTAGGATAGTGAAAAAAAAGTAGAAAAAGACGTACGTTGGTCTAGAATCGCGTCATTTTGTCCAAACATGAGCATGGATCCGCCGGGGACCATATCCATAGGCGCACTGGTCGTGGTTGAGGTTGACGCCAATTGCGCGCCCGAGGGCGGTTGTGATCTCTGGAAATCTACACTGGCTGCTTCGTTGTTGGATTGAGGAAAAGAGGATGAACCGTTCATCTACGGTCCCGATTGGCTATCGTTGTCTGTCGGATTCGTCGTTGGAGGGTCGTGTCGGGCCAGGCGACGAAATGGTCGAGGCCAAGTTGTACGAGGGGCAAAAAAGGGGGGGAGTTGGGAGAACGTCAATTGTGGAGATCGAGTAAACTCGACGTATCATATACTCGGGGGGAAGACGAAATGAAAAACGGTGGCGATGTACCAAGAGGCTGGTAGGTGTTTATCGTTTGGGATTCTCGAGAGGTCGGGAGGAGCGAGTGCGAGCCGTGACCATGTAAAGAGACGGCAGCTACGTCGACGCGAGACTCCTTTTGTACCTTGGGCGCCCTGTGAAGGACAAAGAAGACGAGGAAGAAGACTACAGCATAAGGACCATCGCATCGGGGGAACCTGAAAACAAGCTCCGTACGGTAGCAGCGGTGAGTGACCGCCTCGAGGAAAGTATATTGAGTATCCCCTTGCAAACGGAGCATACAATTTGAATGCGGCTTCCCCTCGACATGACCCTTTCTGGAGAAGCCGTAAATCAGACGGAATTTGCCTGGACTGAGGCGCGGAATCAGAATGGACATCGAGCCACATTGTAGGCGTAGGGTGTCTGCCACTTTCACCTTTTGACTGCACAACAAAAATAAGACTTTAGGTCACACTCCACTTCCATTTGGCATGTTTTTCCAGGCGTGAGGTTTGCCTCCTGACGGCGTAATCCTTCCAATACGTCGTAGCTCTCCTTTGAAATCCCAAATGACTATGAACAAAACGACTCTTACCCAAAATCTATACCGATATTCGGACATACTTTACCTGCTGTGTCTCCTTCGAGTTTCTGGTTTTGAGCTTCAACGCCTTGCAATAAGTGAGAGGACACCGCATACTTCTGTTTTTGCGCGCGCCAACTCGCTTGTTGCTGGGCGCACCGCGTAAGACGGAGGAAAGCTAAGCACGAGAAAGAACTTCGTCCCTACGTCGGCGGTGACCGTCGCAATTTCCAGAAACATTCTGGCTCTGATGCGAGCTTGTGGCAGGGATCCCCCTGCTCCTTTTTCAGTGAAAGGCAGCAGTCTCTAGCTAGAACAAACCGAATGGAAAAAAGAATGAAAGACAAATTTGACTGGTTTTGTCCAAAAATGTACTTGCTCCGACGTCAAGAGCTTGAGAAAGGCTTGTTCATGTCGACGCGCCTTCAATGGTCAAAGGTTTTGGTCGTCTCCAGCCTGGCTCCAGTCTCTTTCGTCAGGCTCAGCAGAAAATCACGCCAATACTCCTCCCGATAACCCATAAAACACCATCTTCAGGCATCCACTTGCAAAGCATCAGAAAGAGCGCAATCGGCGCGGGGGTCAGTTGAAATTTGGAAGCAGTGACCCCGTTGTATCAAGAATTGATGATTTCATTCGGATCATGAGAGCACAACACCGGAGTCATAAATGACTTCATATTAATCGTAAATGCGCGATTGATCGAGATATACCAAAGCTACGAGTACAGCAAAACTTGAGAACAGAACAAAAGGAGCGACACGCTCGGACCATCTCGGCGCGACATCACCTGTGAGTGAGTGTGAGTGTATGTGCGACACGGTCGTCAGCTATAGAATGTGGCCAGTCAAGAAGTATGTCCGTGGTGCTGGGAGAGGTTAGCTCGCATATAGTCGGGAGGTATGCCGAGGCAGTACTGGAACCAAAAGAGCAACGTCCTGTGAATCGACGAGAAGCCTGTCAACTTCCACAAGCCGAGAATCATAGTCATCTGGAATCGCATGGACACTCTGATCCCGACCACTATCGGCTTCAAGCACGTTAGGCTCGTCACTGTCGACCTCTTCAGTCCCTTGTCTCGACATGGATACCATCTTTGATCGGGGTATCCTCCCATATGGATGCTTTGACCTGATATGTCGCCGCAGGTTGCGCTCATGCTTGAGCGCGCCCGGGCTAGAAATAGAAACCAACCGTCAGTCAAATCCGTCGATGGCCGAAAACGGTATAATGGACTTACCAGTAGGGACATTGATGCAGTTCTCGCATTTCATGCTGCTCTCTCACATGCTTCGTCAGATCGGCCTTACGAGTGGACGAAAACGAGCTGGCGTTCCCAAGGATAAAGACGCAAAGGGGGTATTCGTGATAGCGTGTTAGAAGCAGAAACACATGCAATCAAAGTAAATGGCACTTACCATCCGTCGATGTAACACCTGAAAGGGTAGATATCAAAATGGTCCATGATATGCTGATTCATTTGTGATTGATGAGACAGAATGTGCCCACATAGTAGACAACGTTGAGCTACATATCTGTCTGAGCGGAAATTCTTCATCGTCGCCCTCTTCGGTCTCTTCCCTCTGGAATTCCTAGTACTCCGGTAGCCCGACGCCACATAATCTTCGTCATTTACATCGTCTATGAACTCTTCCTCTTCTTCTTCTTGATAATAAGTCGGGTCTTCCCCTTTAGGGGCTTTGATCGGCACGAAGAAAGGGGTGAGTACGCTTTGGTACTCTTGAACATTCACGCGAGGGCGCGAGAACATTTCTATAAGCGAAGCGTAATGAGGAAGCAGTGAATCGTCGAGGTCCGGTGGAGGAGGTTTTCCAGGTGAGCTCAATTTGGGTCTCTTCAACGTATTGGTCTTCGATGTGCTCTCAGACGTTGTAGGCGAAGACGGTATGGGGATAGATCTGGGAAGAGATATTGCAGAAACAGATGTATAGAGCGGTGATATAGGCGACGGGACACTCGGAGAGGGGGATAGGGAGAGACGCGGCGGGGATGCAGTCTCCGCCTGGGAGGGAGATGAAGAGGCCAGACTCTTCACCGTTCCTTGTTCAACTGCGGCTGTATGTATAACGTCTAGTGGAGCCATTGATGTGCTATTTGGAGAGAAGTCGAAATACGTCTGGTATGGACGGCGTCGTTTCCTCGACTGTGGATTGGAGGTACTTGAGATGAAGTACCCGTCCGTGGTATTGCCAAAGGTTGGGGCTGGATGGAGAGGAAAATGGTTGAGTGAACTGAATGAGAGAGCGTCCGAGTTTGTTGGTTGATCGGAGAGCAAAAGCGGAGAAATGGTCAACTCCTGTGGGGTGTAGGCGGGGAGACGCGGTGAATTTGGTAGTTGGAACGAAAGGAACTGAGTGTAGTGATGATTCATATCATGGTAAGGAGCTCCGAACCCTGACAAAGGCAGCTGTGTTGGAACAAGAGTATCCACCGCTAAAAGAGGTCGATATAAGGAAACATCTTCGAGAAGTGTAAATTTCGCTGGTAATCACACGTATCAGAGTACTGGATTCAGGAGGGTGATTGAGATACGTACACTCTTGAGTGGAGGGGAGAAACCTGAAATCCATAGCCATCTTCGCAGGATACACGAAAATGGGAGATACAGGCTCATGGATAACGACGCTATATATGCCCTCAAAAACGGGTAGCCCTTTGAAAAGTCATGTCCCCCAAATTCCAAGTTTGATCAGATTTTCGAGATGCGGTTTCAGGACGTCGTCGTCGTTCTTGCGGAGAGATACCTTAGGCTACCTGTTTCAGCAATGGAGTCAGGCTCTGGTTACTCGTCATCTGTGGATTCACGTCTTCAACGAGGCATGTCGAGAAATGCTCATTGGGCCCGTAGAATACGTATCCCTGGACTGTGGGTGAGGTCGACGACACAGAAGAACCAAGTAAAGTGGATGAAGCCTACCCTCTACAGATTACAGATCTATTCAAGTTCATCCGTTCTCCTCAGGCCATGACGAATGGAAGTTGACCTGTCGACAGTTTGTATCCGTCGACGCGTCGACAAGTTGAAGATAAGTGGGATCGTTTATACCGAGTTTTGGCTATTTCAACGAGCCCTTGGATACAATACATTGCTCTTATGCTTCCAGGAGGACGATCCTGTCGAGCGAGGAGAAGTTTACGATATGGGCTATTGCCTGGAAGGGCTCAAGCTATGTGGGCGCAAACTCCTTCGACCCGTCCACGACTGAAAGATTCCTCCCTCAAGCATTGTCGCAGCATGGAATGATATATAACGCCGTTGAAACCTCGTCTTGGAGCGAACATGACTATCCAATGCCTTCTGTCAATTGTTAACAAAGTACTGCTTTCAGCTCGACGATCCGCCTTGAATAAGCTATGGGTTCGATGGAGTATTCAACAGCACAACCTAAGAGTAAGCTTGAGTCCCAAGTATCGCTCTAGGGTGTAGGGATTCCCCCAGCCCTCCCTTCATCTCTGCTTCTCGTAGCTGGCGAGGCTCTAAACGTGTAATCATATCTTCAGACCTTCATTTTGCAGGAGAAGTCACTCGTGTGATCTACCAAGTCCCTAGATACAACTTTGACCAAAGGTTCTCTCGGCTTGAGCCACTCCTGTTCAACTCACTATTCAGCTCACGAGACCGAACTTTTTACTTGTGGATCGTGATAGTAGGATGAAGTTGGGAAATGGAGTATATAAACGCATAAATTTGAGAAATCAGAGAAGAGCCATGGATGGTCGCTGCAAGGAGTCTGACAAAAGTGACTCCTCCAGCATGATTTCGTTGATGATCCAGAAAGTATACAAAAAAATCGAGTTCGTCTATACAAAAAGAATAGCCCTTGAGCCTTGGATTCGTGTCAAGAGTGGGAGGCAGCAGGGTGTCGCTCCCAGCTCTTCTCCGATATCACTTGGCCATTTGCTATGGGTATCCTGACCTGCAGTTTCCTCAAAATCGCAATAATATCTGATCCGGGGAGCGCAAGAGCTACATCATCGACTAGCACACGCTAGCCGGTGGGCTCTTGTACTCTCTACCAGCCCAACAACCGGTATCGGGCACCTGCAGCCACCATCAATCGACAGTGGGTGATTCAGCGTAGTTGGAAATGATTGGACCCGTCGAGATCCTTGCTCTCGTCATGGCCCAACAATCCGACCGTCCACACAGCCGTCAAGCACTGGTACTCGCTATGATCTTGGTATCTGGACCCCGGTGCTTGAGACGAATATGCCGAGGTAAGTTTCTTCTGTGTTTGATCCTTTCGTGGCTGCGATGTTTACGGGACATTTATGGTAAACAAAGAGAACGTTAACAGCGAGTTGACCAGCGATGATGGCAACTCACCAATGTGGACAGATTGTAACTCCTTTCATCTCGTGTTGGTCGGCAATGTGCTTTGCCAGATCTGCCTTACGAGTCGAAGAAAAGGAACTGTGGTGCATTTGACGGTTTTGTGCAAGGACAACCAGAAGGGTGGTGGTGAAAAAAATATGTGAGTAAGGCCTTTACTCACGATGAAAAGCAATGGATAAACCGGTTATGCTCACCATCCCTCCTTTTGACATCGGAATGGGTATATTCTAAAATGGTCCATGATATGTTGGTGCATTTGGGATTGGTGAACCAGCATGTGATGACAAAGACGACATTGACGACCAACATATCGTGGCCTCTTTTTAGAGAGATGGCGTGCACCTATCTCCTTCCTTGACTCGACTCCGCCTACGTCCCCACCCTCACCTATTGGATCAGTGGGAACGGCGGCATCGATATCGTACCCACCAACTTCGCTAAGCTCACCCTCGTCTGTCTGTCCACTAGGAGACAAAGGGCCGCTGACTTCTTCAACCCCCTGCGTAATGATGATGGAGAATGGGGCGAGTGCCTTTTGGCACTCCTCGACACTAAGGTCGGTAGCAAGGAGTTTTATGAAGGCATCGTAATGTTGTCGAAGATCAGGGTCAAGGTCAAGTTGTGAAGGTGCAGATGTCCAGGAGTGGAGCTGCGCTGGATCTGTTGGTGACAAGACCTCCCGTTCGTCGATGGCCGAGCTTGCAGAATATGGCGAACCGGTGCTGTCATCAGGAGTCGTCGATACTGCACGCAAGACGTGAAGAGGAGAAGAGGGCGTGAAACGAGGGGAGAAGGCATGCTCAATGTCAGCATATCTACCGGTCGTGGTTCCGGCAGCTGAAGAGGACCCAGTACTAATAAGCTGATTTGGAATCATCCAATCTAAGCTATGATGCTGCCCGACAGTGTGACGTCTTCTCCGTTTCTTTGTCAGGTCAAGAGGACCAAGCAGGGAAGCGCAGCTGCCCGCAGTATCATCGACCAAAGGAGACATCCGAGCACCTTGGGATACATACAGAGGAAAGGCACTGCGCTGTGTCAGGCCAGGCTCCACGCCCTCACGGCTCGCCCGTGTCGATACGTACTCGTGGGGGACATTCGAAAGGAGACGTGGAGATATCGTATCCTGCGCGTCGGTGACTGTAAGTTCTCCGGAGACTTCTCCTTCGTTTCTAGTCGACGTTGTGAAGGGAAACAAGCCCAAACTATCAGACAACAAGGGGTCGGTCGCGTAAGGGAAGCCGAACGGGCTCCCAGAAATTGGTTGAAAATCTGAGGATGTGGAAAGCGACGAGGGGTCCTCTACAGTTCCCATTTGACCAGGGTCCTGTGTTGCCCACCATGGATCGGTTTGCAGTTCGGAGTATTGGGAAGTGGAGTTTTGCGCGGGGGGGACGATCTCGTCGTCTTCGTCGAGGTGAAACATATCTAGAGGAGTTAAAGGTTGCAGAGTGAGCCCATTCGTATTGAACGCGATGGACGCCACTAACTCAAATGGTTCGTTGTAGCCACGTTGGGTCACACCTATGGACTATTAAACGACAGCAGAGGAGAAAACTGATGCAAAAAAGGGATTAGAGGTATGAGATGAACTTTTGGTGGATAGGGAGAGTCCAAGAAGAAAGGAACAGGGGACCTGGCGACCTGGACGTCGACGGCCTGAACGGGCGCATGCAGGGCTTCCCTCATTGGTCCCTCAATGCTCATGATAAATTACAAGGGGGAGAAAGAAACGATGAGGCGCACCGTGTCAGGATCCTGGCCATCGATCACTTTTCGCGGTGCACGGGCGTCGACGTCTTGTTGAGGATACTTGCCCTTCAGTCAGGCTCCGATTCGCGACCAATAAGGAGTGACCGACGGCCGTCAACTAGGGGCGTATGCCTTATTCAAGCAGGTCTGGGGACCGAATAATACAGCTTCAGAGGCCTGACTAGTGCATTTACGTGTGCAGTGCTTGGAATTGGCACAGCGGCAGGCACGGCGAAAAAAAAGAACGAGATGATATATCTATAAGCGGAGGTTTAGATCCTGTGATACGCATCAGAAGATCGTTGTTCAACGCCATATTGATTTGGGTCAATTGACGAAGTGTCTGCGGTTCGTCCTTCTCCCTAATCGGATGGTATTAGTGATTTTGACTTGGAAATGCACAGCTAGCTGGGAATTGGGACTCGCCGTGGATCTTCTGCCTCACCACTTGAGTCTTCAACTGACGGACACCGACCATACTGGATACAGCCACCTTTCAAGACTGACTGCTGGCAGCCAGGAGCTTCCATATCATAGGAAAAGGAGGATTTCGCAGAAATACACTCGGTCGATCCTGCACGCCAGGCTGACATTTATCAGCGGAGTTCGGACCAACGGTTTTAAGGATCCTTGCACATGCTAGACGGGCGAATGGCGTGAGAAATGATCAATGTTGCAGGGAAAAGTCATTCCTATTTCGAAACAAGGGCTGGCGTTCGAATCCCTAATCGATCAGCTCACGTGTACGAACGAGGCATGGGGACGGTTCATTCTCCGCATGAGTTCCAATCCGACTTTGGCGGCCTCATGGTTTAACGTAAAGGGAAGTGCCGGGCACAGTTGATCGATAACATCGAGGGAAGTCTCGGCGGAAATATGTAGCTCTGTGGCATTTCAAGAATATTCATCGCATCTAACTTTCTATGGGACTTATTTTGGGGCCGTATCTTCACCGAAGACGGGAAGGATCCCAGGTGTCGGTAGGTCGCCCCGTATCTTGTCCCAAATGCTTCACTGGCAACCTTCAGTTGTAGTCTCGTGTACATAACAGTTCATTCATAGGAAAATATAGTACTCGAAACAGATATTGCGATCGGCGAACGCGGTCTTCATACCTCAGGATAGGGAGAAACCAGTGGAGAAGAGCACGGCAATTATGGAGAGTGCGTGAAGTTGTTGGGTAAGCATGATAGTCACAATACTACATGGCATGAATCCTGAATTATCAGAATCGATGATTCTAATTGGTTGGAAGCATGTTGGCGAACTGGAGTTGACCATCGACCACGACGTCTCCTTCTGCGACGAATCGACCTTTCAGCGCTACACAACAGTTTCGAGGCCTTCAATAGTCCAAACATGGCCCAAATACGGTTTTAAAGTCAACGACTCAATAACAGCGCATCCTCGAGAATTTCGAAACAGCATGTAAAATGGCGAAAGGTTATGTCTTAGCGCCAATTACGTCTCTGTAGAAAGGTATGTTTAATGCGTCTAACTCTTCCACGACCTCGTCTTTTGACTCTCTTCATGGCCCAGGTTTACGGTAGGATCCGGTGCCTGGCAATACCAAGGTCATGTTCGTATCATGGCTGTATCCATATTCGTAATACAACACGAACTCGTTCATACTGTTAACCACATCAACGGTACTGCAAAGCGCAGAGTAGGTCCTCGTGAGAGGTAGGAGCACGGCGTCTGCTAACTACGACGCCCAACTATGGGGGTTACTCGATGTCTTCTTTCCGTCCTCGATTGTTTATTCGAAGTCATTTTCACCTCATCTCATATTTAACAGCGCAATTGTTAAGATATCAGAAGTGGAGTTACACCTGGTCGGATTGGTCCACTGGTATCCTTCTGTCACGCTCCTCTTCCCCTCCTCCAAGGTATCTGACGCTTACGGTTCTCCAAAGAACTATACGCGAACAGATTATTCGATCGTCAAATCGACGAGCATTTACTTCGATGGAAAGTCATCGAGCTACCTGCGGATACCGTTCGCCCTCGAGTCAGAGTTTATGCCGACATACGTGGCTAACAGATGACAACATCGACATATTCACTCGAACGATACGTATCGAAGCCTGTACGAGGGATTCGGCACGTTAACCACAGTATGCCGAATTCCGCAGGATAGCAATCTGTCACGAACCAGATCTGACCATCGGTATAGCCACCGGAACAGTCCCAAAATGTCTAGAGAGCACCATGCTTTGCCCATATTGTCTAGCGCCAACCCCCCTGACTGGTTCAGGTTTGGTGGAATCTGTCTTCCAAGGTCTCGGTTCACATGCATCCTGCAGTTAATGGAGGCTGGAGACTGACCCGTCTATTAAACTCCAATCTGTTATCTCTGAAGAATGGTTATAAGTTGCGGGTTGGCAGACGCGAAGGAATTCGTAACTTGACCCCCTCCGTGCATCTTGGGACGTCTAACCTGTTTTCGAAGTGCATTTCCAAGACTAAACAAGTCTACGAGTGACATTTGGCTTTACTCTCCTCCGTACAGTAAGAATACTTCCCTACATTGAACAATAATGAGTAACTAATACGCAAACAGTTTATCTTGACGAAAATAGATGTATCAATACGCATATAACAACATCAATCAAATGTATACGAGCGGATACATGGAGAGTCAAGGTCATTTCCAGGCTCCCGGTGATCCACCGCAAAATCCAAACAATTCAGAGAACCATTCACAGACGGTGTATCAACCATATCAGATACCAACAAGTCAATTCGATCACTTTTTTCCACCAGCCAACGGAGGCCATCCTAATTTCGATCGCGTCGGGGCTGGTTCCATGGATGGGACGAGTCTCGGCTACTCGAACCACGTACACCAAGCCCCGCCGTTTCCATCTTATAATCAATTTTCTTGGCAGGATCAACCAGGTCTCCAGCCCGGTCTCCTCAATGGAGATCGGAGGCAAAATTATGACAACGCTGTTGGGGGATATGTCGCAGGTCATCACGTATCTTCTTTCGAAGCGTCCTTGACTTCTGTGCCTCCCCTAGGACGGACGATGTCAGACTACCACAGCCCCCCCATCGGTTTTCTGTCGCCCAACTCGTCTGATTACTCGACGGCGACGCCGCCACCGCTACCTTTTTCAGAAAGCGGTTTCACTCCCCCCAATCCCGTCGCGATATCTCCTGTGTCACCCTATGTGGGACACTCAGTGGGATCTACCATCGATCTGACCCCGACGCGGGTTGTTTGCCCGGCCTCTGATGACGAGGGACGGTGCAGTTGTGAGGCAGAACCGGATGAGGTTCTCATTAAGAACACTCCGTACATGCCTCACAATGGCCCCAAGCCGCGTCGGGCGGTGACTGGGAAGGGGACAAAGCACAAAGGGGCCTGTCGACGCGAAGTCGTCGCCCATTTTCCACCCGACCGCAATCTCCGCCAGCTCGCCCTCGATTTTTTGGCCAACCCAGGCAACGTCAACCTCCTCAAGCTTCTTGTCAAACCCAATAAAAGGTGCCACGGTTGCCCGAACGCGTCCTTCTCATCCATGACAAAGGTACAAGATCACATCCTCGGGCAATTCAAGATCAAAAACCACATATGTAAATATTGGTATGTGCATTTTCATCCCTTGACATATATTATACTGATACATACATAAGCGGCAAGAGAAGTATCCGAAAGGAGGACCACAAAAATCACCTCAAGACCTGCCCCCAAAGCGCACAACGACACAACAACGAGATCATCGTAAATAGTCTAGAACCATTCCCGAGCCTTCAGCCTTGAAGAACGACATTTCTTATATCGAAATACTCGAGACCTTATCGCTGATGGTACGAGAAAGTTTCTACGACTTTTGAGATCGATCCACTTGTTATGACAAACGTTCCCTTCACCCCTATGCATGCTCTTCGTACTCCCCCGTCTCGTCTCTATGACAGTTCTTGCGACCTTATCGTTTACAAATAGACCATTCTATTCATCCTCACTGATCACGCTCGAACCTCCTCGGCTTGACGGTGTATAGCGCTATACGAACCCTATCGTAGACTATTTCACTGACCAATATACTTCGCTTCTATCCTTACGATTCGGCCGTCGCTTTGGCATGAAAATCATCTATATTCTGGATATAAGTAACAGATTGACTAAACATCATTCTCATGCAATTAGATATTTGTGTATAATTAGGAAGTCGTGGTCTCTCCCCCTGACGTTTGCGCTAGTCGGACGATTGGATTAGTGGAACCGAACTCCCAAGAACATGTTAGACTCGAGAATTCGACTGCGGGGATCGGGGAATGACTCAGGTCGTGCGCACTGGATCTGATTGTTGGGTTCATAATAGTTGTTATCATCGCTATAATTCGGGTTCAGCATTAGAGGCGGGACCAAGAAACAGGCTCACTGACAGGTTCTGACACGGCTTTCGACAAGGCTGGTGTCTCTGCAACTCGTTTTTGCGAACAAAGGAGCTGCCACTGACAAGGATGAGCAGGACGTGTCAATCTCCTCGTGGTCGCGTACCAAACTGAGCAGACGAAGGGCCGATTGCCCGCATGAACTTGGATATGTTCAAGTGCGTGCCCTCTTCGGCTGATGATCTGATCACATTCTCCCCAAAGACAACGATAGTGCATGGGTCCACCTCGCTTCCCCTTTCCGTTGATAACCTGGTCGTATTTGACCGCTTGAAGAAGTGGTTCGACGCTTGCCCATAGTAGTGGCTCGTTTCTCTGGTAAGCTGGGCTTTGGAGTATGTCTAAAACGTATTTTTGTATATGAGGATTGTTCCCGCAGGAGCGAAATATGACCAGGCGCTTTGCGTCCAACGTTGCGATCGGCTGTTGGGCGCTCTTTGGGACGCCGGTGAATGTATGATGACTCTGGCCTTGCATAGAGCCTGCTGACAGTTCAGTGAGCAGGTTTGCACCTTCCAACCTGGAAGACGTCGGTCGGGTTGCTCCCGCCTCGACTGTTCCAAAGGCATATGAAGGAAATGTCGATGGCGCTTTGGTTTCACGCAGTGAATCTGCTGGGTTAGCCCCGGATTACCTGTGTAATGAGAAAATCTTACAGTTAGCTAGGGAGCAGGAGCACCAGGTAGTTTCGGGTGTTGCTGAGTAGTGCTCCTCTGGGCCTTGAGTGGGCGAGACTAGGAGGAAACATTACCATGACTGGTACGATGAGGTCGTTCCCTCTGACCTTGCATAATGGATAGTTCATTCCTGAACAGTCGATCGTCATATTGTGCGGTAGACGACATCTTTGAGATAGTGTGATTATGGAGAGACAAGGAAGGGAGACGAGAGTCAAGAGACAGTCGCCTTTATACATATCCCTCCTGATGAACACTTTTAGAAACAAGCCCCCTGAGGTTTGGAACCGGGGTTGATAAAGAATGGCAGGGCCCGCTAGTCTACTTTTCGGACTATTGAGACGCTAGGTTTCTCTTTCAGCGTACTTCATTGGCGATGAATGAGGGGCGTGTGCTGTCCTACTCCCATTCACCCTGCGAAGTCAAACGCCAGGCTCACCTCTGACGACAGCGAGTAGAAGTTCATCTCTCCTGGAGATGAGCCAGTTGAGGACCAAGCTCTATGACTTGCACGATTGGTCCATTGTAACCAGCCTCGAAGTGGAAGTCGATCAGCAGCAGCTTCTGACTCGGCGGTTTAGCTGGTGCAGTTATTCCATGTTCGGGATAAACTGGCTGATTATAAACAAGCAATTCGTTCTCCTAGTTCTGGCGGGATAATATAGTTTGGTTAGCTTTGCTTTGCTTTGACTATACTTCATCCAGCGCTGGCAACAGCGTCAACCCGGAGCAGGGCTTCCTTTCTGGATGCAAAAAAGATATTTCGAGACGAAATCCTTTCTGTATAATACAATGCCGCTTCATTTTGGGAGTTCTGAATGCGACTACTCCTGCTGATCGAGTGTATGCTAGAATGAGGGCTTGTTGGAAGAAATAGAGTGATGGATAGATGTAAATCAGGTGATATATGGGAGATTAAGTATAATTAGCGGTGATATTTGTGATATATGGCCAATGTGTTCGCCCCAAGACCACCGTTTCTTGAGGGTTGCGAAGTCGGTCATTGCTCGGCAGGCTGGGCTTGATTCCTTGGCAAATAAAAGCATTAAATGATCATAAGTCATGTACAATGATGTGATGATAGAAGTCTGGAGGATCTACGGTCCATTCCTCACGACCAACAAGCTGCAAAAGTGAGCAGCTCCAATCGTCCGTCATGGTCGGCTTGGTGCCCCCAAGTCGAAGCCCCAATACGTGATACGAAGTAAAATAAGAGGGATTTTGCTTGAAAGATGCTTTGTGACAAGCAGCAATTGTCAGCGACGATGACGCCTCGACTGTTGGCGATTGCTAGATGCAGCAACGCACAAGTGAATCCACACACCAATACGGACACCTCTCTACATGAGATGCATGAAATTAATTTTTGGCGGCCCTAAGAGACGATTCACCGGACCTCTTGCATTGTTGTAAGGTGTCTACCAGGACAATGTACCTCCAGCCCGGGTTGGACCCCTCCCTACTCGCCTTGGATTGCAGAGATCCGCCCCTGGCATCAACATATATCTCAAAGTCATTCGATATCCTGCGAGTTTCTCATAAGACCGCCATGTCTGTCAACTGGATAACGCAAAGCGCCGATTTCGAATAGCCGTTTCAAGCCTTCAACGTAGGGAATAGCAATATGGATATGAGATAGGAGCTTCAAGCGCATTCAGGGTCCATAACTCTGCTGATGGGCTCCGTCAGGGCTGTGGAAGGGAAACTCCAGTCCTCCCTCTCTAGCCCTCTCATTACTCGCGACATACCCACAAAACCTATTGCGAAACTAGAAGATAACCACTAGAGCCTATACCGAGCAGCAAAAGTCCATCCCTGTAAGAGTGCCAGAAGGGCGTCAACAAGTGCCTCCTATGTGAGCTTTTCAGTCCCAAGCTGAATAGTCCTTTTCCTAATTGAGGAGCGAATACGAGCACTCTTCTGCGAGAGTGCAATCGGTACGACTATCTATTGCCGAACCGCCATTGAGGCCATGAAGATTGAACCTATGAAGATAACCGTCGGCCCAGGATGTCCCATGTGACCATAACCAATAACTTTTTCATTCTAATCGGTCGGGCTAAGGTCGAGACGTCAAGTCCCTGTTGACATGTTGGATCCGCTTCCCAACATCGATGGCTCTTTCTTCAGACCTTGGTAGGTCAACCCTCGTTTTGGAGAAATACGAAATTAGAGGAGATCGCATCTATTCACCTCGAAGAGTCCAATCCATCGTCAAGGCGTGGTCATCCCCTCCCCCGTGAACGACGTGCTGGCGTCGAGTACCCTAGGATAACCATCTTTTATAATCCCACCGATACATCGGTTCCTAGTAGTCCTGTCAAACGAGACAGCGGAGACTTTATTACTGAGGATTGACAGAGCAAGGTTCAAACTGTCAGCTTCATTATTCGGTACTGCTTCCGGCGACTGGGCACCGTCGTTTTCGGGACTGTTTTCACCCTTCAAATCTAGACCGGAAAGGCACGAGAATGCGGAGAAAGGGATCCAAGAGACTCAGAGCAGTTGGCCCCTTTGGGTTCTGTTCATTATCCAAATCAGCTTCTTGGGCTCAGTCTCTCACTGTCCATCTCTGAGTCCCCCTGCGCAGGGATCAGTTTCTCTGTGCTCTGATCGGCCAATTGAGCCTACTCTGCGTAACGAGCCCTCCAGTGACGCCACGCAATTTAGTCAGGTGCAGAGAATCTTTACTTGTGGCGTTCTTCGACGGGCCAAAGGAATTCAGCTTTACAATCTTTACGAGCTGCTGTGACAGTCGGCAACGCAGATTGGTGTCGATCTCATTTGGGCGTCAGTCTTACGCTTGGACCATACCATCTTTATCCAATTTCCTTCAATCGAGAAGTGCCACCTTCGTAGATTCTAGACAGGCAAGATGGAAGATCACGAAAACGATTCATCGAGAGGCTCTGTGCGTGTCATCTCTTTATACCTGGGACAGTGGTGGCGGCGGAGGGCGCCTGGCGTTAGGAAGGCGTCTCCCAATCACAATCAGTAACTAACAATTTTTGCCAATAGCTAGAAGGACAGGATGAGACTCATACTACGGTGTCATACCCACGCCGCACGCCGGCTTCAAGCACGCTGTTGCTGGATGACCGATCCCGTCAAAGTTATCGCAGTGTATTCCCTCCCACCTCAACGGCACGGGATGATAGGCCCATCTACCCATTTCCCTCTCAATTGTCTCAACATGAGTCCTCTGTATTGCCAGATAACCAAGCAATTTCCCCTTTTCAAGCAGAAGATTTTCCGCAAAGTGATCAGTATGCGGTGATGCCCCGCTATCCCAGTCATTCGATCCAGAACTTGGACTCTCCGCAAAACTTTGGACATTACACTACCTGCAAGTATTCCCTCTGTACTACGCAAGCCTCCCCGCTCACGTCTCCTCAGCAAACCATTCGAGGGGTACAAGCCCGCTGGCAATCCAAGGGAATACAACCTTCACAGATCATCCGTCCCCCCTTTTTAGGCACAGCGGTCCAGAAAACCGAGCTCCTCCAGACCCTGGACTAGAAACGCGTCGGGATACAATTACACAGGCATCGCAGTCAGTTCTACCCACTGTCTTTGTGATGCGAGGTGAATTGCTAATTTTATTTTGCTATCTCCCTTCCAGTGATCTCATGGCTCGCTCGATACCTGGACCATCGTCGTACCCGCCTCAAGGCTCGTCTTCTCGACACCATTTCGTATCCAACGAGAGGTATATGCCTCCTTCAACGATGAACCCCTACTATGGGTCATTCCAGCTACCAGCACAAGACAAAAGGCAATCCATAGCATATGCTCCGTATCATCGACGCGACACAGTGAGGCCCACGTCCACCGCGTATTCAGCAGCTGCCACATTTCGACACTCTGGTTCTTCTGAAGGGTATGTTCCGACCTAATTGGTTTTGCTTCAGGGCTGAAGACCCTCTAAGGGTATTGGCTCCCGATTATGCATCGCCTGCATCACCTGGGAACCGAGGTGTAACGCAAGAGCTCAAGGCTGGAACGAGGTAATGCCCAATCCCGCTCTTGGATTGCCTATCAAACTCTAAGCCATCTGATATGGATACAGTGCGGTGCCTTCTTCCCATCCAGCGGTGCCAAGCCACCCGATGCAATCGTCCCTTATGCATAATAGCCCAGTCTGGTCTCATGAGTACTCCGGAGTTTCAGCCGCTGCCACGCCGGCGTCTACCGAAGGTTCTGCAGACCCTGCACAAAGCGATCACGACGAATCCGATGCATATTCTACTTCTACGTCCACCTCCACTTCGTTCCCAACGAGTGAGAACGCCGGCGGTGCAGCGGTCGGCTATCACAGTCATACGCCATCACGTTGGGCGAGGTTTCGTGTCCCAGAGAACATATTCAGAGACCCTCAGGATCCAGTACGGCATCACTTATATCACCAGATTCGTCAAGAGTCGTGGTTCGTCCATCAAAACCCAGAGCGGCCAATCACAGTCGCAGAGGCCGCTCAGATAGAAGGCGCCATGCCAGGGGAATCAATACTTCTGGCCTTCTACGACAGGATCACCGATTCCCAAAATAGAACGGTTATGCGATGCACGATTTGTGCGCGAACGAACCCTCACGCCCAACTCTACCCACGTCCCGATAGGGCAAAGATCCACATGAGACATCACTTTGAGCTCCGTCCAATCGAATGCCGAGGTCAATGTCGAACAGCGCATTGGTACGTTTGGTTTTTTTTTTCCCCCTTCCTCTGATCAAACCGGACTTCGACTGTTTACTGAATGACGGGCGTAGCTCGCAGAGATTCTTCACTAGTAGCGATTTGACAGCCCATGTCACTGGCAAGACTGAACCGTTGTCGCCATGTCCAAATTGGTGAGCTGTCCTCCCTCTTTGCGCTGGTGGTGTTGCATTCTGATGAATTTTTCTCGATTTTTTGCGTGAACAGCCAAAAGATGATGAGGCAGAAGAATCTCAAGAGACATGTAACGCAATTTTGCGCGAAATTGAAGCGGTGAGCAACCCCCCACGCTATTGGCTGGGTTTGGTCAGGTGGGGGAAAGGGGGGCCAACATCGGGGGGTCGGGGTTCCAAGGGTCGAGTACACTCGCCGCTCGCGGTGTCCTTTAGAAACTCCTTTTCGTGTTTTAGATCGTTGCATGTTCTATGTGTCGGTGTTTGATCATGCGGACAAGGGTTTGATATACCTTTTTCTCGTCTCCTTTCCCTTTTTTTTTTTTTGCTTGTTGTATATTGGGAATCAAGTTTGGTTTTATATTCTTTCTTCGACTCTTATCAATTGAGGAGACGTAAAATAGTCCTTTACGGTTTCTCTGATAATTCAGGGAAAGAAAGCGAGGTCGAGCAAGCGGTGATGTAGATAGGCGATAATGTATATACACATATCGACGAGACCCAAGTAGGATAAAAAGAGAAGTATCACGAGGGAGCATATAGATAGTGGATACAAGCCAGTTTCCACGACTGACGGTAAAACGTAGGACAAACGTGTATGTACCCGGTTTGGAGCAGCCAGTCCGTGATGGGATTCATAAGTCCAAGATAAAAGGTCCATTATATATACGACAAAAATTAGTTTTATCTTGAACGTGTCGTGCGGTCGTTGGGGGTCATCATTTGAACATGTGTGGTTGGTGGTAAAATGGGACATTCTGGGGGGGGAGAGGGGAGAGGGGAGAGGAAAAGGAGTGAATCATAGAAAGCCGAAAGCAGAGAGAAAACTCGAGCCCATACAGGGGGTAGTACGGCAGCGATTGGTATAGGTGGACTGGCTAGCAGTAGCAGCGGCAGTAGCAGTAGCAGTAGCAGCTGCAGCAGAGGAACCGCCGTCAGCTCTGTGACGATAATAGGCCCTGGATGCGGGCGCTGTGGCTTGTGTGGATGGTGGTATGGTTTCGCTTCCACCGGCTGCTCGGCGGGCAATAAAGGTTAGGCTGATCGGAGAAGGAGGAGCAACAGCATAGCTATCGACGGGTGCCGCCGCAACAACAAGGCCGCGGTCGGACTCACATACAGGTAGCGCTAGCGCTGGTGGTGGGTGTCGAGTAGTGGCGGTGGCGGTGGCGCCGGTACTGTCCTGGGACGAAGGTGGAGAAGTGGTTGTTGGTGATGTGTCGCCCGTGATGGTTGAATCGGTAGATGGGCGGTCTAACGACTTTTTGGTACATCGTGCGCATCGGCGAGTGGCTTGGGCGCCATGACTCCTCACGCGATGTCTCCTGAGTTCGTTACTTCGCATGTAGAGGGCTTTGCTGTAGGATGAATATCGTACGGTGTTATCGTCCATCATGGTAAAAGTTCAACAACTAAATATCAGCTTTGGGTACTCTGATAGAGAGAGAGACACGTCCACTCACCAATCTGCGCACTTGAATAGGCCTCTACGGTCTCCAGTAATCTTATCGATATGGTTCGAGAGTAAATGAGACGACGCCTTTTGGACGGTCGGGAAGGTACGACCACAAAGCGCACACGTCGCCGATTCTGGTGCAGCATTGGCACGCGGTTTCGTCTTCCATATCATTTGCTTTTGCTGCGTCGTCGTCGTCGTCGTCATCGGATCGAGTTTCTTGGGGGTAACATAGATCGGTGCCTTCCCCTCGTTTTGATCCATATATCGCTCGACGAATTCGAGCACTTCCACCGAACGAGTTCCCGAATGTTTCTCGATGAGGGAGCGATTGAATCTGTCCAAGCGGTTGAGGCGGGGTTTAATATCCTCCTGGACGGTTGCTTCCACTATACGAGGAGTAGTAGAAGTAGGAATTGGGTCTGGACGGAGAGTGGGAGACGAAGAAGAAGAGGAAGGAGGGGATCCGACCGTAGGACTAAGTTCCGCGTCTTCAGCTCCCAACTGGGCCCAAAAGCGGTCCCACCACTCGTTGTCGGATATATTGTGCCCTGTGCTAAAGTCAAATGGCGCACTGCCGTTAACGAAGGGGTCAGCTGTGGCGGTGGCGATGGCGGAGTGGTGGAGAGCCTGCTCTTGCTCCTGCTCCTGATCCTGCTCCTGCTCATACTCCTGCTTCTTCTCCTGCCTGGGCGTACTTTGACAGGAGCCCTGTACGGTGGCTCCTTCTCCATTGGGTCGATGGTTCGCGGTCCCAAAGCCTAGCGCTGGCATGCCGGTCGTCCAAGTGGACGGACCCATGTGAAGTGTCGGGCTAGCGCGCATAGACATACGGCAGTCACGACCGTTCTGACAGAAAGCTTTGTTCGCGTTTGGGTTCTTTTGCATCTGCAACGACGGTTTATTGGTGGGATGAGGATTATCAACGACAGTTGGAACGGCGGCGGGGTAGTGGATGGCGCAGTCCCAAAATCGTGACTTTTTATAAATCTTCGTTTAGGATCTCTACGAGCCGATGCTCCCCTGCCTTCTGGATTATGCATAGTCAGGCGGATAGGAATAGACACTGCACGGGTCTTAGTGACGCGTCTGTGTGGGCGGGAGCTGCGTCTACATAATAGCCAAGGAGCCGCACGATTTAGTCCTTCTGATACCCGAAGTATTGAAGTCTGTGCTGATCGATGAAGGGCTGCCGATTACAATCGGACCTTGAGGTGAGGGCTGGTAGCCTTTTTTACCATATTCGTCTACAGGGTTCACTGGTCAGATTTGGGCCCAGCCAATCACTTGATCATCATTTGGTGGTCGCTCCCAGCTCAACTGGTCGTGACTGCGTTTCTTGCTACCTAAGACCCGCAGCGGTCGGCTCCAAGTCTATTCTGGTAGAGGGTGCTGACAAAGATCAAGTCCGATAGTTATGGAGTCGGTCGTGCGCAGGGTCAACTAACTGTGCTTTGTCTGAATTGCTTGTCGGGCGGGATCCTGTGATACCGTATAGCTTAAATCATTGCAGGTTAATATGACTAATAAACTCAGGAGGGGCAAGTCATCGCCATTAAACGGGAAATAGATTATCAAGTAAGCACAAGTACGATCACAACCGCAGAAAGGTGTTTCTAGAAGACAGACGCACGGTACTATCAACAACCTGGTCAAGATGCATGTCCCAGCTCCGTCTCGCGTCGTGAGGGCAGGCATTATGATCGATCTTCCGAATGATTCCTCATCCTACGGTTATCCATTTTGCCGAGTCGCACACACCATTAGATCCGTCCTCCAAAGGCTGGGGCTTGCGGCTTGGCTTGGACGCGTAACCCCTTCATCGGGAGGATCATAGGTTCGAGGACATCAGAATCTGCATGAAGTCGGGTATATATTACCCGGTCGGCTCAGATAGAGTAAACCCGACAGAAGTGTCCTTTTTTGAGTAAAACAAGAGTTGAGAGGGTAGTAATACGCAGCCCATCCTCCGCCTCCGCCTCCGCCTCCTCCTCCGAGGTCGGAAGTAATCCAGCGGTAAACGCAGAACACGCAAAATAACCGAAAGAGAGGGTCCTTTGGGTGTGCCCTTGTAGGCAGTAAGCCAGCGCTGGTCATGCCTGCAAGTCATCGGGACGATGTGTGGCAAGGACATGGACCAACAGTCAGGCGTTCTGCAGACGATGATCGAGCGAGTAAGGGTAGAGATCAAGGTAGAGTAATTTTATATATCTATGAGTGGAAATGGGGTTATCACATAGTCCAGGAGATCGCGGAACGGGGACAATAACACGGTGAGGATAAAGGAAAGGTAGGGATAACAACCTCCGATGTAGATATAAGGATATAAACCCGAAGCAAATGTGCCCTCGGTGCGTGCACATTATAAAGAAATCGAGAGAAAAAAAAAGGGGGGGTGCTGAGGATTCTGAACACTTGTTCAGCCATGATCTGACAAAGAGATTTGGGGGGACGAGAATGTATGTGTGCGAGGAGGGGATGATGATATCGCATGGTGCCAAGGCGCCAACGCAAG
This sequence comes from Serendipita sp. 398, assembly GCA_019623675.1. Classification (NCBI taxonomy): domain Eukaryota; kingdom Fungi; phylum Basidiomycota; class Agaricomycetes; order Sebacinales; family Serendipitaceae; genus Serendipita; species Serendipita sp. 398. The sequence goes on along the minus strand of WSTN01000013.1, from coordinate 16,290 downwards.
ACTCGAGTAAACGGATGGGATGCCATATCCTATGGGAAGACAAAACAGGTCTACGATTCCCTGAAGCGATCGTGGCCGGTCCATTGGTTCCCAAACTGGTTGGTATCGGATGCACCTTGGCCTCCTGAAGTAGGATCGCCACTCCCGTAATAAGGAGGTTGACCATGATTCGGATCTATCCCAGGATGACTTGTTTGAGTAGGAGAAAAGAGCGGCGTGGGACTCGTCGAAGTGGATGGATCGTCCGCAGGCCCTGTTCCTTGGTGCAAATGGATGTTAGGGTCGAAATGAACGTGTCGCCCCGGAGGTTGCACCGGTGGCTGTTGATGAGGGACAAATTGCTGAGGAGGAAAATGGAAGAGGTTTTGTGTCTGATGCTGGTCATGGTGATGCGGTGGTGCGGTGGATGGAGGGGAGTATGAAGTAGATGCACCACTAGGTGATCCATACGTCTGGTCTCCGTACTGCTGGTCCCAGCGTAAGTGATTATGCTGTGAAGGCATATTCCCAATCGGATTGGTGGGCGTAAAAGGTGGGTGGCCAAGGAAAGTCTGCTGTACATCAGGTGGAGGCGGAAAGGGTGGAGGCGGAAAGGATGACGGAAAATGACTGGATGGGTTGTGAGGAAAAGGCATCGTTTGGGGAAGACTATCCCAAGGATATATCTGCTGATCGCCTACGGGGAAAGTCAGAGTTGACTGTGGCGGAAGGAATGGTGAAGCGATGTTGGGTTGGAAATGGGTGGGTGAAGTGATACTCCGGTTGCTTGCAAAGAGATGACCTTCGTCCACTTGACCAGGGGCCATAAAGTGAACGTTGCCGCCAGCCGGTGTACCTCCCTGAAAGGTATTGAGTTGATTATGAGCTCCTAGGGCGTGGGAATTATCCGCATTATCAGAAAGGGGGGTAAAAAACATCCCATGGTCCTCGTGAAGTCCCATCTGGAAAGACGTTGATGGAGCAGACGGTCGCCTATGAGCAGGATCTAACGAACCACCGTCCCATGCTGAAGGAGGCGGTCGGTTCTCCCAATCGAACGGGGGAATCAAATGCGGAGGTGGAGGTGGAGACATTGGGGCGGCTTCATTCAAAACGGGAGGAACAGGTATGGTTGGGGGATCGTCGTGGTGGGTTTGGTCGTTCTCATGATCAGCAGGTGCTGGATGTGGGTCAAGCTGTTCGTCTACGTCCATGCGGTATTTAGCAATTTTGAAGCCCAAGATTTTCTTCGCCCTATCGGCGGCAGGTCCAACCTTTAGCTTCACCTTCGATACAATATCCGAACTGAGCTTCCGAATACCAGACTTTTTTGATTTTGATTTCGGTTCTCGCTTTTTCTTCTTGCCCTTGTGTTCTAAACCCTGCTGCTGTGAAGATTCAGGGGGGTGTTCATCTTCAGGAGGATCGACGGTGGTCGGAATAGCTTCGTCTATCACCGGGGGAGCTGGATGAGTCTCTGGGATAGGTTGAGCCTCAGGTTCGTTGGTCACCTCGACAGGATGTGAGCGTGAAGTGCCTTCCTCAATGAAGGCGTGAGTGTGTTTAACATGTCTATCAAGATCTTCTCGTCGTTTAAAAGATGCTAGACTGTGGTGAACAGGGAGAGAGGGAGAGAGAGAAGAGGAAACGGGGTCAATGTTTACAGCGTGAATCGGAGCAGACGGCTCACCACTTTGGAAACCTGCAAGAGAACCAGTTATCGCTTTGACCCGTCACCTCAAGTGTGTGCGCCGAGAACAAATGTGCTGCCAGCTTCTCCACAGTTCTCGCACCACTGGTACAAAGCCCACAGTCGACCCATTGAGGAGCAGCGTTTGAGCGAGTCGACGTTGTGTTTTGCGTGATGATCATTGGCAGTGCGTCATTTGCTTGCCGATAGTTCTCCACGAATTGCAATACCAGCTGCATTCTCGAAAAGGTTCCACCGGAATGATGGCGTATAAGCGCCTGATGGAATCGGTCCAACTGCTCGAGACGACGGGTAAATTCGTGGAGAAGCCATAGCTGTTCTCCTGGGTCATGTGTGATGGCGTTTAAAGATGGGTCGAGGGAATCGAAAGACTGCGTAGGGGTTCTTGTGGTAATGGGAGTGGAGAATCGGTATAGGTTTGGGACAGGGTCTTCATTTCCGTTTACGGTATCCTCTTGGGGTTCTCCTGCGGTCTGGTTCTGTAATCCAATAGTTTCGACCTGGGTCTGTGTCGGAGCAGCAGAGAGATTCGGGCCAAAACGAGGTTCCTCTGAGTGATAGCTGGATGTGGGGTCGTGGTTATGGGGGACAATAGCCAGCTGAGGATAGCCCGCATGACCCGAGTTGGGGCCCGATGTCAGGAGAGCGTTAGTTCCCTCATCTGAAGAGGACTCTTTGGAAGACAAAAGATGTATGTTAGCGAATAAAGTAGGCAGAAATCTCTAAAATGAATAAACGTACGAGATGCCCCTTGAGACTGGTCGTTGACGTTTTCTTCCATGCCAGCGGCCGCGGTACAACCGCCCCCCGATGATATAGGTTTAGAAAACGAGAGACTTCACGACAGTGATAGAAATATTCGAGATTCGACTTGATGAGACTGTTTTTATTTACGGTTGGGCCGAGGCGTAATGTTGGAAAGTCGGACTGTAGAGAGAGGGGGGGCGCGAACGGCTGAAGATGAAACCGAATATTTATATTTTTCGAGAAATATCCGCGAAGAATAACTTAAATTTCATCGCTGAGTACTGCATTTGCAGCGCGCAGGGCGACTGCTGGTTGTGTTCTGTCGCGTCTTGTCGTGTCACACAATAGATTTCAGGAGTACGCCGCTGGTCCATTTGGATAAAAACCTCGGACGAGGGACTGTAAACCACAGACCAGAGACGGACGCCATGGTGCAAAAGAGGCTGCCCAACGTCAAGGGGTGTGCTCCAAGCTAACTATTGGCCATTGGACTAAACACAGCGCAGCACTGCAGACTCTCTCCCTTTTCAAACTTAAGAGAACGGCCACGGAGCAGCTGTGACTTTGGTAATTTGAAAGAATGAAAGGATGTAATAATTATCATAGTTTGCAAGGGCTATGAACAGCAGACGATTGGACGAAGAAGTCCAGGGTGGGCACCGGGAGAAGGCCCACCATTATATGGGGGGCATACTCGAGCAATATGAACCATCGAGAATGCCCACTACGAGTAGTCCGATATCGGGCTGGCTGACCTTCCTCCTCCTACTCATCATCCCCCTCACCGTGCTTCTGCTTCCACTTGAGCACCTTTCTCACCATCTTCTGCGCACACTTGCCCATCTTTTTCCCACCGAACTTGATCATCGGACCCCCTCTTTCCTCGTCCGACTCGAGAGGCAAGACGATCGTAGTCTTCTTGAGGGGGGGTAATTGCGCGTGCTTGTCCTTGGTCAACACACCTGCCGCTGACGCACGTCGTCCAAACTGGGCAGAGCAAAAGAGAATCTTATCTTCTTCTTCGTCGGCGGCACCTTTGAGCTCCGGATTCTTTCCGTCAAACTCGACATGGAAACTGACGACGCCCTTGGGGGCATCTGCCGAACGGATGATAGACGTCGTGCTACTGGTAAGCGAATAATCGACCATCAACTTGCGCGTCAAGGGTAACTCGAATGTACCCTCGCCACCGCTAATCTCTTGACAGTTGACACGCTTGGGAAGAGTATAAAGCATCTATATAACCCATAAAAGGGCAACTGGTCAGGAATCCCCACGCCAGACATCTGTCTCATAGAAAGTCTTACTCACATATGCGCCCTTGAAGAGGTGGACGAACATGAAAAGCCCGAGTAGACTAAAGAGGACGAACCGGAAGCGTCTCCTCCTGCGAGCCTGCTTCACGCAGCGCTCGTTTTCACAGGGCGGACCGTACTTCTTAGCGCACCTAGCGGCACATCTGGCACGCATACGTCCAAAGAAGCAGGTCCGCTTAGTCGTGGCGCAAGACTGGTTCTCTTCACCACCTCCGAGAGCAAGCACTTGACCTTCCTCGTTGATGGTGAAATCATGTGCCGTTCGAGCACCAGAGTCAACCAGTAAAGGCGTCTTCACGTCGTCCGAGTACGACGGCAGTTGCGAATATTGAGCCATTGTAATGGGCGCGGGGCGTTAACTTTGGATGGGGTATTAATGGACGGTCTCTGAGAACGATTTCCTTGTTTATAAGTCGTAGAATTTGTACGCGCAACCTATGGACTGTTGATGCCGGCTCCAAGCTTCGTGGACGCGCGTGTAAACGGCCGCAGCCAAGTGACGTTCTCCGCAGTGATGGCCAGCGCCCCGGTTCTCAGCAAGGACACGTAGCTTCGAACGAAGTTCAGATATTCGTAAACAAGGATTACATTGTCTTTGGGATTACAAAACGAGATCTGCTACGGATCAGAGGCTTCGGGAAACAACGCGCTATTTTTGTCTGACCATAAAGTGAAGGAAACTAGTTGAGCCCAACGATACCAGGTGAGTTAGGAAGCCTGTAGGGCATACCTAATTGTCCTAAAGTCGGTATTTGAAGGGGTAGAAGGGAGAAAAGGCAATGGACAAGATGTTGGCGGGCCCAGGAGTAGTTGTTTCCACCCCCACGATAATTAGTACGAAATAAAAGTTCTGAGTATACGATGAGAGTGAAGGGGGGTTGCAAATAGCCACCAAGTGCAACCAGAGCACCTCCCAGGTCTAGTCCCCTGTGGGTCAATGCCAAGATGATGACCCATATGTGCATCCGAAACATTATTCCGTGTCCTTTAAGATGTTGTGGATACGGAGAAATCCCGAAAGCCAGGCTGACAGGCTCCAATTTACCGTAGCATACCCGGCGGTGGATGCCATACGTGCCTTTTGAGACCTCTGGCCCATTTTAAAGTTGGAACAGGGCCTCCGGATGGCTTTTAAGACTTTTAATAAAACTTCCTTCTTTGGTTGGCGGTGGCGTGACGCTGAGAGGAAATATACGTCGTGAGTTCCTGTCAGCTTGACTTTGACAGGTGACCAATAGTCGAGGGCGATCTCTATCACAAGTTATAAGTAATTAGTGAATCGAAATCGAGCGGAACAGGGAGAATGCCGTTATGCTGGTCGCTGGCTGACGTCCGTGAGTCATGCCCAGGGAAATGACAGGGTTAAGAGAGGGAACTCACGGGTGTACGATACGTTTATGCTGATTAATAACCCATTCTGTGGGCTAGGATAAGTGTGATCATAAGCTGCTCATGTACTACCATAATCCTGGTTGCCAATCGGAGGTCCGACCATCATCCGTAGAGCCAGTTTACTGAACAACTTGTACCAAAACTCTTCTGTGCTCCCCCCGCGTATTACGTTCGACTCTGCTGGTATAAAATACTGGGCGAGGAACTCGAGTAAAGGGCTCAATCCTGGCGAGGCTGACAGCCTGAAACCGCAGCGTCAGTTCGCTTTTTGAAGCTGAAGATGAGATTATACACTAGATTAGTCGATTCTTACCTCGGAATATCATTGTTTTCGAGCTCTATTCCGGGTGCGTATGGGAGGAGGTGGAGGCCTTGACGATTTTTTGATGCTTGTTGTCGGCAATGAACCGGCCGTGGGGGGAATGAGCGGTTTATATCTTTCAGGAACGCGAACTGTCGTATGCTTTGACTGTCCTGAACCCTGCTCGAGGTTTTCAGCCAAAGGAGGCTTGACCAGAACTATCGACCAATACGCGCGAAATAAACCCAAACATGGAGATATTTTACACACCTGATGCGAGTGCAAGGTATTCGGACGGGTGGATAGGGTCTGGAGTTGTACGACACTCGAACAGTGTTTGTGACTCGTGACAGGAGTCACTTCAAGCTTGACGTCACAGATTCGTCACCTGGCTTGTATACATATGGTATCAGTTCCGGCCCACCCCGCTCGCAAGTACGTTGGTACGCGAAACCCTTGAAGATTTCGATCAAGGAGCCTGAAGGGCGGTTATGCCACCAGAGCATATTTATACTGATATCTAAATAGGATAGAATGAGATGGTGAGATCGACGTGCCCATTTTGGCTAATTTCTGGTCCAGAAGACAAGGAGATATAGGAGATGTCCAACAGCCGCTGTGCTAGACAACGAAAAGTACTCTATCACCATTCTCTCTAGGATGTAGTGTTCAATGTTTCTAATACGGGGACTCGGATAATCATTGTCGGTTGCCCTGGGGTCGACGGGCGGGTCAAGGTTGGATGTTGGATCGGCCACATAGAGATGCAACTTGATTGCGCTTCACTATGTTCTTAGAACAGTTATCTAGTATATTCATATCCCAGAATCTAGGTTTTACCATCTTAAGCGTTTATCTTCCTCCCAAGATTTGAAGCGGAGTTTTAATAATATTTTGGACCCAACCACCACGTTCATTTCTGTTCAGATACGAGCAGCGACAGCTCAACCTGAATTTACGTTTATGTGGTCATAGCCTCCCCTTAACAATGGAGCTAAGCAGAATTAGAGGACAGTGATACACATCCCAACGAAGCTCTGACTACCGGACCTTTTCGATCCCATCATCAACTCAGAACTGAACCAGTCTATGGCCGCATCAGCGGGCTTAGATTCATTCTAAATTGTCATTAAGCCAGTCGTACAGTCAACGGGCAGTTAGCGTAGTCTTGACTGTCCAGACAGATGCACAGGCGACCTGATGCAAAATAACAGCATATTTGCTTATAGTAGCCAAGTAGACACACGATACTCGATCCATTCCTCTTTTCTACTACATTCGCTATGTCGCGACTCGTCGCTAGTTTACGGAAATCAGACCACATTTCCTTCGTCAAAGGTGGGAAAATCTTTACTACTGGCTACGCAGACTACTATCTTGGATCTTGGAGAGATCAAGTTGTGAGGAATGTTCACTTTTCCTGGGAGCATGCCTAACCAGCTCAATATTCAGGTTGGCATCAAAGTCCCAAGAAGTGCTGAACGCCAGGTGCCAAAGGAGAGATTTTCAGACGTGCGTGTCTCTTTTGTGGTTGACAAAATTCCCATGAATTGACACGTTCGCAGCAAATCCAAAACGAACTTACCATCTGGAGCCGTCTGAAGCATGAACACATCTTACCACTTTACGCCTTCGTGGATGGCACCTCTGGCTTCTCTCCTCTCGGAGGGTTCATATATCCTGTATGTATGGCATTTGTGTATCCGAGTATCGATTGACATACGTATCGAGTGGTGCTTTTTTGGGGACGCAGAACGCTTTCTCGAAACTCATGGGCATCTGATGACCCTAGACGAAAGAATTGAACTCGTACGTGCTCACTTCTGACCAAATTACTCTCCAACAATTGAGGGATTTTTCGTAGTGGGAAGGTGTCGTTGAAGGGATAAATTATCTTCACTCTCAAAGGGATCCAATCATACATGGCTGCCTCGAACCGGTCAGTTGAAGCCTCTAATCAACACATACTGGTTATGTCTGATTATTGATTCAGTGCAAAATTCTCATTGATTCAAATGGAAGCCCTCGGATATCAAATTTCTCTCTCTCGCGCGTTGCATCGTCAGAAACTAGGATCTGTCGATATATTTTAGCAGAGATTGGTGCTCCCGAATATCTAGCTCCTGAATTACTTGTGGAAAAAGAGGTTCTCGTAACGGTCGAGAGTGATATCTGGGCTCTCGGGGCAGTAGCACTATTCGTAAGCACTGCAAAGGCGTATCGCTTAGCTTTTGAACAATGAAATAGGTTGTTCTCCTGCAGGAGCCATTCGAAGAGTCGGCACGCCGTCATAGATTCGTCGACGGGAAGCATGTCGAGGTCCTGCCAGCATATCCTACACTAGATCTAAGTCCGGCACTGGAGCCGTTCTGGACGCTCTTAACCCAGTGCTGGGATGGTGAGCCGAGCTCAAGGCCAACATCGCTTCAAATATTGGAGTTTATGGAAAGACAAAAGGAAGACGATATCACTTTGGCTCCTCAGGAGCTGCTTGCGAGGATAGACGCCCCCTGTCTCTCTGGTAGCCTGGAAATCCCTCATATCCGACCGCTGTTTTCTGGAACGTATTCTAATGTTTATAGAGGGTATTACGATAAGAAACCTGTAAGTCACGCAAGTTATCTCTCACAGTATTCCGAAAAATGATATCATTGGTTTCAGGTCGCGGTGAAAGTGCTTCGAGTAGTTGGAACCCTCGGGAAGATGCGCAAAGTACGTGTTCTATAAAGCCATTTAGCCTCTCATATAACTGTACAAATAGAAAGTATGCCGAGAACGGCGGGTTTGGGCCATGCTCGAGCATCCGAATATTTTGCCTCTCCTGGGATACGCAGACGAAGAGGAAATGTTTCAGCCGTTGGGCGCCCTGATCTCTCCCGTATGATAGCCTATTTTCTTGTTGGGAGCACAGACTCACATGCACTAGTGGTGTAAATATGGAGACGCTGGGCAGTTCATTGGTGAGCATGGCTCATCACTGACATTGCAAGTCAGAGTTCAATTGGTGAGTTCAACATACGTCCGTCAAATTAATATCAGCTTATCAATGTTCTAGTGGAAGGGCGTGATCGATGGAGTCGCTTACCTTCATAGCCGTGAACGCCCGATCATACATGGCGATCTCAAGCCTGTAAGTTCCTCTCCTCAAATACCCCTCTCACACAGTTACTCACCTTTGTGCTGATATTTAGGGAAACATCCTGATCGACGACGAAGGCAAACCGCGCCTTTGCGATTTCGGGCTTTCGAGAATTCTTGCCGCTCAGGATCTAGGTTGTACGACCACAACGAGCGATCACACAGGAACACCTAGATATCTTTCTTACGAACTCGTGAGAGGAGATATTTCGTATCCGGACAAAGGAAGTGACATATTCTCTGTGGGATGCATCGGGCTAGAAGTGAGTAAACGAACAAAGATTCTTCCCCTTTATCATGTCTATGGTCGAGTTTGGTTTGGTGACCCTATAACTGACTGTATCGCCATCCAAAGTTTACCTTCCTTCGACAACCTTATGCGAACAGGCGAAACAACCTACGAGGGGAGATCTTCAACGACATCAAACGATTCGTAGCTCCAAGTGAACGTCCTGAATCTGCGCGAGATGATCTGTGGACTGCCGTCTCGTCTTGTTGGAACCAACACTCTGGTGACCGTCCACAGGCTATTGAGCTTTCTTCGTTCTTGGAACATTTGGAACCGTTTAAGGAGGAACATCTCTCCAACTAGTGGCATCTAGTGAGGGGGAAGAAGTGATATGGAGGTTTGCTTGGAAACAAGCATATATATGTGCGCAAAGGATATGTTAAAATACAGTTGGTACGACTTGCAACCCCAGTGATATGCATACAGTAGGTTAAAACCGTAAAATTTGTCATTTGAGTTATTCCCGACCGTTCAGGGAGTCTTCTGTGCCCATACTAGGAATGCCTGCAGGAACCGTGAATGAATTTATTGCCTGGCCGTTCACCGAGCTTTGCTTCTACCACCTCCGATTGGCATGGTTGAACTGCCGGGGATAGGTCCATGGACCTGACCCATGCTGAGACTGAGTAACTGAGGATCGAGTTGCGAATTCGGAATAACGGAAGACGTGGAGCCCTCAGTTTGTTTGGCCTGTTTCTTGACGGGACAATAATTCGCCTTATGGCGTTGAAGGTTATACTCTCGGCCTTTGCCCTGGATGGAAGCACCACTGGAGATAGCAGTGTTAGCATAAGCGAGTATTAGAGACGCGAACGAGTAAGCAATAGACGCACCAGTCACCACAAGTCAGGATGTCTGCTCCATTGTCATGTCGGTTTCGATCATGCTTGCGTAGGAAAGTAGCACCACTATTGTTTCTTGGGCTCAGCCAGGTCTGTCATAGGGTAGTCGCACGTACCATCCAATTTTTCCATCTGCCTGAGGCCGGGAGCATTTGTAAGGGTGGTTCCCAATATGCGCTCTTGCGTGTTCTTTTGCTCTATCCGTCCTAACGCTCAGCTTTCCGCAACTAGGAAACCTGCATTTACTCTGGCTTCGGATGCCGACCACATCTGCCAACGCGGCCAACAAGTCTGTCGGCACCGCAGTACCAGCCTTATATTCTGGACAGTCCGTAGCAGCTAGCACCGCCTTTTTCAATTCTTGGTCATCCCCGCAGTCCGCCAGTGCCTCTTGGATCGACTTCCTCGCCTGATACTGGTTACGAATCTTGCCGCTCATGGGCGGACAGCTCGTCCTAGACATGCTAGACGATTGAATTGGTGAAGTGAGTTCCTCTGTTGCGCTACTAAGGGGGAATAACGCAGGAGGGTCTGCATGACCCAATGCGGCTTCAAGTGCAGCGACGCTATATTCCCAGTGTCGTTGGTTCACGACATCGTCGTCATCAATCCCATCATCTGATTTAGGCAACCCGAGGCGAAGCTGGCGTTCGACTTCGTCCGGGGGGAGCGGACCCATTGCTGAACTTTCATCTGGAGACGAGGCGTCGAGCCGGGGGGAATCCATCATCATCTTGGTATATCTATAGTGTTTCATTGGTACATTGAAAGAGGCCGTTCTGGTCAATGGTAAATCGCTTACTTCGTATCCAACAAGGCGTAGACGCCACACCGTTTGAGAGCGTCTGGGGTATTGGTGAACTTTCCGACTGCAACAGGAAGCTCCTTCTAGCCCTTTTATATGTCGTTTCACGGGTATTGGTCGACTAATAACTAGGATTGGAATGGGCGCCGCTGGTTGTAGCGTCGTCAGCGTCTTCAAACTAGTACCCCCAGATTACATTCAGCTAGAAACCAACCTGAGTACCGTCTTCTGTGCTCCAAATGGGGGTATGTCGTTCTCCGGGGGAGTATAAAAGTCCAACCTTTTGACAAAGCAAGGCCGCAAAGCCGCTTTTCAACTCCCATTCGAGACGTCAGGCTCGTCTTTTTATACGAATAGTGATACAATACAATTATCCAGCCTACCATATGGCTTCATCTTCCTGTACCTCGTGCTAGCCGCGCGGTTGCATCAGCGGAGGCTGGTTAGAATCAACTCAGGGACGGTGTTCTTGTTCTGCGAAATCAGTTTTAAGTAAAGGTTTACACTCATGATTTCTTGGAGTTTCAAAAGTGGCCTAAGCTATCAATCGCCAAAGGAATGTACAAAAGTCTCGTCAGGACACACATCGTTTCTGCACTCGAGCTTCAGGATATGTCTCTTATAGCTTACTTGTACTCTAGAAATGTACAGTTTCAGCCATTCTGTCCCTCCAATTAACAGAACCAGGACTGTCAAACCGAGTACGACGGTCGCTCTTGGGAGACTGACATCACCTACCTTTCGAGGGCACCTTCGCTACTATCGAACATCGATTGGCTGATGGTCTCCATCTCACGAACACTCATTTCCTTGCACTGTCAGGCGCATTGGTTCTTGAGGCTGGGTGGCACACCCCGCCTCACTCACCAGCCTCAGTACATGGACGTCCTCGCAAAAGAGCGAAGTCCAAAGGCCGCAACTCCAGACCACTTGACAGTGAAAGAGGGACCATCACGCTCAGAACAAATGCCCAATTTCGGCGAGAGACGACATTCAAATACTTCGACACCTCGAAGTCTCGGGCCCAGTGGGGTCAGTGCTTGTATCAGCCACTCTGACGTGACCCTTGAATCATCACCTCTGGTCTAGAATCAGATAGATAGGAACAAGGTGCTGAGATATTGTGGACTATTTGTACTTGTGACTTTGGTCGAGCTACCCCAGCAGTGTAAGCGCCGTCTACTCCGTTCAGCAAGATGAGCCTTTAGAGGTGACAAAGGTGCCTTTTCATCATAATGTGGATAACTGAGACGAGATATAACCGGAGAATAATTGGCTAAAGTCCTCTAGCCTCGTTATTTGATAGCAATTGTCTGTTGAATTTGATACGTAATATATCCTCCTTGACTTAGTTGTCACGATGGTTGATTAACATGGAGGAAGTAATCTACATTATATACAAAAGAGACATTGAATTGAAGCTAGGCGGATCGAATGCTTGGATACCTCGGAAACCGTGCGTGAGTATCCAAATATACAATAGATGATCGAGGTGTTCAACAGTCCAAGGACTCGAGAGGGGATACCGGCACATGTACCAGCAGAATCTGTTGAGGAGTTCGGAACGGCCGAGTTGCAGTTGTTGAAAGGTCATAGTCAAGAGGTATCACCAAACGTGGATAGAGAGCAGAGAAAAGCTACTTGGCTCTATCAATTGGCCGGTCAAGCTCAGCGTTTCAGATGGAAGAGTCGGAGAGGAGGCATCCAAAGAAGAAGCTGTGAACAGTTGACTTCCTATACCAAGGCAGATTTCAAAACATGCTCCTGGAAGTAAGGGCACTCGTAGACCGAGTAGAGGAACGAGCACCTGCGGAACTAGAGAGCTGCATGTCAAACGTCGGGTGCTTCGTTTGAACATGCCTCTTCAGGTTGTCCACGCGCGAATAGATGTTGCTGCACACGGGACACGGAGACTGGTCCCGGCGGTGAACGCTGTGGTGCCTCTTCAGGTCATGTTCTCTTGAAAACGATTGAGGACTGTAATGAGACCAGACATGTCAGAATCATTCCAAAAGAACGTAAGCGGAATCTACACTTACCAATCCTCGCACCTGTACGGCCTGCAGTTGAAATGCCGGTCCCTTATGTGCTCATAGAGGTAGTCGGCCCTTTTGGGAACCGCCGTGCTGGACGCACAGGATCCGACGAGGCAGCGACCTTTGCCGTCCTTGATCTCCGCTAGCTCAGAGGTAATAAACGCAGTTGGAATTGGTGTCCCCGGATGCTGCTGTTGGTAGTTGATGATAGCAATTGCGGCTGGCAATTGAGAAGAAGTAAACTCGTCCAAAGAGGTTAGAGTTCCTTCTTGGAATCCCTCTCCTTGAGCCTTTGTACGCCTACGAGGTTGAGATTGCGGCCGCGGATCCAAAATGCTGGCGACCGGAGCACTCCCGGGCGACGAGAACACATCAGCTGGGAGATCTCCTAGGTACATCTCCAGATTGACGTCAAAGCTAGGAGCCGAGTGCTCATCGTGATTCGAAGGGGCCCAATGAGCAAGCCCCGTCGTTGAATAGGAAGGTGAGCTGAGTTGCCTGGCGTGTTGCACGTAGGGATGGGGACGATTCATCGATGCTAGACTCGAGCGTAGTAAACCAGTTGAGAGACTCCCACTACTCTCAGAGGCCCTGCTGAGTCGTTTGGTAGGTTGCTTGCGACCCTCTGGGATTTCCACTGATGTAGTAGGTACTTTGTCCATCGTCATCGGCAGCCCGTTCGCCCCACTATCACACATCGCAAGAGGACTGGAGATGTAGGAGCCCGGGGAGAGGAGACGCGAGTGGTCGAAAAAAGGACTAGTGGGCGAATCAACAAGTGCGTTTATCTCACCCCCCGCACCTAGGATGGAATGGCCACGGGACCAAATGCTCATGGTCTGAGATCCAGTGCTATTCTGCCGCAGATGAGCAGAGTTGTTCTCTAGAAGGTGCTTCCGAGAAGACACGGGAGTATCATCGCTGTCGCATCGTTGGCTGCCCGGATTTAAGGTGAGACTTGCAAAGTCAAGGCTAATGGATGAAGCATCGTGTCCGAACAAGTCACCACCAGCGTACTTCGATGGAGGAGTCCCGGGAGAGGCTACATCAGGTGGAGAGTTCTTGCCTAGGATATCCACAGTAAGGTTATTTTTCCGACGCTCAGATGTAACCTCTGCGGTTGCCCGGTCGGTAGATGCAACTTGGGCGACGACTTTGCTATTAACACCGTTCACTTGGACGGAGGAAACCCGAGGGGTTGCATCGGGCACTCGTGACTGCAGGAAACTTGAACTGGAGGAAGAGAAAGATGAGTCTGATCTTCCGAGTGCAACAAGGCCTACTGTCTTATCATCTAATCAATGTAAGTATACCTTTTCAACGACATGATTTTCATCATACCTTTTCGATTCTCATGATTAGGATTATCGTCTGAGTCTGAGTCCGCATCATCTAACAATGAGCCTTTATTCGCCCGAGATTGCATGTCAAACGTTGGGTGCTTTGTTTGGACATGCCTCTTCAGATTGTCCACGCGCGTATAGGTGTTACTGCAGACGGGACATCGAGACTGGTCCCGCCGGTGAACACTCTGGTGCCTCTTCAGGTCGTGTTCTCTTAAAAAGGATTGGGGACTGTAATGAGACCAGATATGTCAGAATCATTCCAAAACAGCGTAAGGACAGTCTATAATTACCAATCCTCGCACCTATACGGCTTGTAGTTGAAGTGCCGGTCCCTTATGTGCTCATGGAGGTGGTCGGCCCTTTTGGGAGCCGCCGTGCTGGACGCACAGGATCCGACGAGGCAGCGACCCTTGCCGTCCTTGATCTCCGCTAGCTCAGAGGTAATAAATGCAGTTGGAATTGGCGTCCCCGGATGTTCCTGTTGGTAGTTGATGATAGCAACTGCGGCTGGCAATTGAGAAGGAGTAAACTCGTCCAAAGAGGTTAGAGCTCCTTGGAATCCCTCTCCTTGAGCCTTCGTACGCCTACGGGATTGAGACTGGGGATGCGGGTCACTAAATTCGTTCATGTCACCCCAAACACCCGGGGTGGGACTGCAAGGGGACACAGGGGTACCTACACTATCGCATCGTTGGCTGCTCGGACTTAGGGAGAGACCTGGGTCGGTGCTTAGGCTGCCATTCCTTGTATGAGGATAACCATCGGAGGGGGAGTTTTCCTTGATCAAAGCGGGATCGATGTAGACTATGGGTTGCTGTTTAGATTGATGATCCAGAAGCTGCTGCGACAACAGTGACTGCTTTGGGACATTGCTCCCATAGGAATGGGTATCGAACAAAAAAGGGATCGCGTTGGACGTGGGTGAGTAGGGCGAGGGGAAGGCTCCAACAAACGAGGGTGAGGTTGAAGAGTCCAGCGGGCCACCCATAGATGCTGAGCCAAAGATGGCGTTTGGATTGAAGGATCCTGATAATAAGGTGACAAGGTATTAGTACTACTATAGAGTGAGCCTTGTGGGTCAAAGTTGGTATACTGGTAGGTAGCGAGTGGAGGGAGGAGCGTACCAGGAGAACCTATATCCATTGGGAATTTCTCATCATCCTTCTCGCTTGAGAAGGGGGACTGCCCTTGAGGAGGTGCCCAGGTTCGATTCCGGGGAATATTCCATGGTTCTTGGTGGACGAATGGCATGATCGGTAAAGAAAATATTTGCAGTAAGGAAGAGCGATGTAATATGACGGAATTTGATCTGAGGATATCCTGAGTGCCAGGAGCGCTCCAGGATTAGAGAGAAGGAGCAGGGAGGGTTGGTTATTGAGATGAGCACCAAGAGACGATCTAAGACCAAGATCCTTTCTGCGATCCGATGGAAACACTCACAATGTTGTCGAATAATGGTTCAGAGCAAGGGGGAAGGTCTAAGCTGGTCAGATGTATCAGCTCAATTGGAGAGCTATATATCCAAAGGCATCAAGCGACATCATGTACTCTGTACTGTCCATTTCCACTCTACGTCTTGGTCCCATGATGGACATTTCCGGGCGCAATACACACGTACTCTCTCTACTTGCGGTCCCTGCTCTGTGGAAAAAAAACCCAAGCGTCGAAAGCGGGTTTGAACTCACCTCTGCCACCACCAATTCCCCTCCTCACTAAACGGGTTCGTACCACATCAGCATATCGTGAAATGCATGTCTACGATGTGGGTCGCCTGCCCTAGAGTGGTGGGTAGCCCGCACCGATGCAGCGTACTTCCCACTTTAGCAATGTGGATAGCGGGAGCCCGCCCGCGTTTCGTGAGTGGGTCCCTGCTTCTGGTGGACGGGATAGCCACACATCCTATGTGGACTATCTGTTGAACGTGAGTGGATGACCCGTATTTGGTATTTGGAATTGACGCCTACTTCGACGGGTTTCACCTCTTACAGTAGGTATAATATATGATCTTCTGAGCTGTTATGTGCGCCTGCATTATTAGTTCTGCAAATGAATCTATTTGTCACAAATAAAGCACACGGGCGATAGCGATAATGTGAAAGCAGTATCTAATCCAACGGAAAACCAGGCGATGCAATAGAAGAGTAAATGGTAAGCACAATACGCAGGTGATACAAGTGAATAAAGTCGGCGAAGGAGGGGACAGCGCGAATAAAGAAACGATGGAATGAGCTTAAACAGACCTCGTAGCCGGTATCAAGAAAAGCGACGGCAGTTTGTTTAGTGCTTGGACTTTGCTGCTCGGGGAATAGAAGGCCGCTTCGGTTGCTATGATTTGGTCAGCGAGTCCGATTTACAGTAGCGGACATTCACCTGTACAGTTACGATGGC